>OMLB01016943.1:0-15342 GCA_900302555.1 Myripristis jacobus
AGGCAACTTTTTTTTTTTTTTCCTTGCACCATAACGGAGCTCAAGCATTGATCTGCTCCCGGTCACCTGACACCCCACACATAAACACACACACACGCTCCGACACACACGCACACTGCGCTCTTCGGCTCCACCTCGCTCGGCGGGTGTGCGAGGAAGATCCAGCCCGTTATTTCAAGGTTATCTCCTGCGGGGGCCTCACTTTTCGGATCCTATGGGATTTTTTATATTTGCAGTTGTTCTATGGACTGCCGTCGGAGGTAAGGCTTCAATAATAGTATTATCACGGCACTGTTGACTTCTTGCGTTATGATGGGGTCGCTTGTGTATGAAATAACGGGTAAGCTACACAATTGGAGTTGCCGGTTTCTCTCACTACACCGGTGTCAAGCCTCAAATTTCACACACTATTTCTATATTGTCTCAGATATACTCAAATGCGCTTGTTTGTAGCCGCAGTTGTCTGTGGCCGCAGAAGCTTTTGATTATGATATTACGAAGCCAGCCTCAGAATAAACAGACGAGACGCTGATCCGTTGCCAGTGACAGCCAAACATTGCCCTCATTGTAAATGTAGGTGCGTGGAAACCCACTGGCTAAAAAACCTTGTAGATTTAGACTAGTAAACACAAGCGTTACATAATTTCTTAAGCGCCCACCTTTTCCCTTTCTACATTGTGTGGAGCGCACCGGATTGTTGAGTTTTTCTCGGTTATCAAGGCTGAATTATTCAGTTCCATGTTGCGGGTTGCGCTGCTTGGCATGTAAATTTTACATAGACGCCAGCACCATACAACATGTAACTACTGACCTCAACCAATCCTCTTGGTAAATGCGGATTAAAGCAACACACAGGTGAACTGAACGGCGCACATGTGCGCACCGCGCTGAGGCTGCTAGGCTGCTGTGAGCTGTGCGCTGCGCAAGTTGAAATTCAAATGTTTTAACAACTGTGTGTGTGATTTGCTGTGACAAACACAATTCTAATGTGAGGTGCGTGTTTAAAAAAGGGGGTTTTATCAGGGCACTGTGATGTTGCGCACAGTGCAACGCGCTTGAATGCTGTATAAGGCTTCATATGAGGCTCATAGAGCAGCATATGTGAATGGGGTTGACAGCACAGTGTTAGGGCTATGAAATGGCACACTACACATTTCATATAGATCCCATAAAGATCACATCAAAACCATAAACTGCATATAATATCCTTAGAGGAATGTTATAGTGATATAAAGCGGAGGAAGGGCTCTACTGTATGCCATAGAAACACTGCTTTACTGTCCCTGTGGGAAAAGGGCTCTCTCTCGCATGAGGCTGTGGTCTCTTGAATCATCCCCAGCGCAAAGTGCTCTGCAGCCCTTTGACTAATGATGCTGTCTTTGTTGATGTCTAATGATGAGTTTGGATGACTGTGTGGCCTCACAGGGTGGCAGCAGGGCAAGCCAATATTAAAGCAGAGCCAGAACACAGTGTTAGGGCCCGGGTGTCCCAGCTTAGACACATCAACACACAGTATGCATGCACACGTACACACACACACACCTCCCTATCTTAGGGGCATGCAGAGCATTACAGGGCCAAGCTGTACTCACGTGTTTGTGGAGGTTAGTCAGTGGCCAAGGTATCAATTAGGCCTATTGATCCTGATCTGTGCTGGTCTGGCAGCGGGCTGAAGCAGACCACAGAGTTTCAAATGTACAGCTGGTGTCTGATGTGTGGGTGCCAAAGAATGGAGCAAACACTTCAGAGGCAACTGTTGTGTTCAAGACTGTATCTGCAGTATCCAGGCTGGTTTATCAGTTGTAGTTTGAGGCAGTGTGGGTAAATTATTCTGTCCATACAGCATACACACACAAATTAAAATGACTCTTTACGTGTCGAGTAAAAATGTTGTTATTGAAATGACACTGATTTCAAGAAATATACATTTAAAAAAAATCAAACTGACACATTTTTCATTTGAGGGGACCAGACAAAATGAGCCATCGTGATTTCAAGTATCTTGCCCAATATTGGACTATAAAAACCAAATGGTGTATTGTTTAATGTAATTCAAAAACAACAACAACAAAAATTGAAATACATTATGAGTGCACATTGACTCATTCATGCCATTTAATATTGTTCTATCTGAGTCCAGTTTATGAGTGGAAATATTTCATGTGTCGCAATTTCATATATAGTAATGCTTCGTTTAAATTTGGAATTAAATTAGGAATTTGTCATAAAATTGAAATGTGCAAGCCTTTCAAAACTGACCAGTATATAAGGCAACATTCAGGTTCCTTTGAATTTATAAACTAAAGCAAGTGAGATGTACTTGCTCTGGTGGTTGCAAGCCATTTTTCATGTTCTCCTGTGTATGTCAGTGGGGAAGAAGATACCAATGGCTGCTTAGTGCGCCTTTAATGATCTGTTGGCAGGCAGGGATTGGGTGACTGATTTAGCCCTGGTGGGAAACTGTCTGTGAAGTAAAGCCTTTGGGAATATCTGCTTCCTGGAGAGAGAGTGAGAGAGACAGATTAAAGCCTCTTTCCTGGGTCTCTTTATCAACCAAACTGTGCTCACCTTATTCAAGCAACAGTTCCACCGAGGCCTGATTTAAACCATTTCCAAGTGAGCAAACTGGTTTATCCTTGGAGCTCATTTACAGCGGTTGTGGTAGCTTGGTGCATGTGGAGCTGCTGCAGAAATGCTGAATGTATTGATTTTTACCTCCTCTCATTCTCCCGTGCACTCTCTCTTTCCCTCTTTGTCCTTCTGCACTTCTTTCCTCATTTTGTGTCCTAGTGGGATGCCGGCCTGCATCCTTGCCCCTAAACGATGCCAAGGTCAGAAACGAGTCCTTTTTTTTGCCTTACACTCAGCATAACATGTATCTTTATGTACAATTCATTTAAAAGTTTCTTTGAAGTTTTAAATATGTGTGTACATGGTTTTTTTTTTGCTTGTTCCTGAAGGTTGAATGTATAATTCAGGAGACACTGAATGGTGCCAGGCCCCACCATGACTGTGACCCACAGCTTACAGGTAGTATTTCTGTAATAATCAGCACCAGCATCTGAGTGTATCGGTATAATTTAATTTTTCAGTGATTGGGATGTTGGTGAAAGCTAGCACTCGAGGATAGAGGACAGAGGACTTTTGCAAGTTATTTATCATAATCTGCCTTTTCCTTTTGCTTTACTGTATGTTTACTGCATTTTGCAGTTATGTAGTACATGGGCTTTGTTGTCTTCTAATCTGCCGCGATGTTTTGATATATTTCTATGCCTTTGCACATATACTGTCACTGTGTTGCAATTTATTCCTGTCCTTAAGTGATCTTGTGTCTTGTTTTTTTCTTGTTCTGTTCAGAAGAACTTGATGATGTGCAAAGACATCAGGGTCTGCTCAGGGAGCTGCAGGAACTGGCTGATAATGGTAAACACACACATTCACCCACACATTTGTGCATCCCCAACACATCAACGCTGTGGCAAGATAATATTGTAAATGTAATTTTCGTCTATTTTATGTCATTTTCTTCATGAAATACACTGGAGAAAAACAAAATTCAAAGACCAGTTTATTGTCACAAATATAAATGGAAGACAGTGTTTGTGCAAAAAACATGACCCAGTTTTTCTCTATCCAGGAAAAGTTGACTTTTTTAAACTTTCATGATCGGACAGAAATGACCCGTTTACACAAAATCCCATACACTCATGCACACACTTGTAAACTACAGGTGAGTGACTATCTTGACATCGCTGTCTGTTTTTGACTCCTGCAGAGAGAGAAAAGGAGAGGGACTACGAGAGGGAGAGGGAGCGATACGAGTACAACCTGGCTGACGATGAGAGAGACTTTGAGCAGAGGGACATGGAGGAGAAGGAGGAGGGAGACGAGACTGACTCTGAGGCACTGACAGAGGAGACGAAGGAGGACGGGACAAAGCTGAAGAGAGAGGGAGATGAAACCAAGGAAAAGCTGGAGGAGCCAAGAACTGAGGACAGAGGGACGGCAGAGGAGGAGGAGAGAGCCAAGGAGCTGGAGGAGCTGCTGGCGGAAGAGATCACCAAGACAGGGAAGGATGAGAAGAACGACGAGGAGCTCAAAGAGCTGCTGAAGGAGCTGAAGAAGAAACGCTACGAGGCGGCGAAGGAGAGGGAGCTCCAGAGAAGCTCAGAGGAGGAGGAAGAGGAGCAGGAGAAAAAGAAAAAGGAGGACAAAGAGAAGGAGAAGGCAAAGGAGGAAGACTTGGAGAAGAAGAGGAGCGAGGACCGGCGGAAGAACGAGGTGGAGCTGATGGTGGAGAAGGAGAAGGTGGAGAAGGAGCTGAAGGCACTGCTTCAAGATCAGGACAGCAAGAGCAAGCTGGAGAAGGAGAGGGAGCGCAAGGAGAAGCAGGAGGAGCTGGACGAACTCTTAAGGAAGATGAAACGGGTGCAGGAGGAGGAAGAGGAGGAAAAGGAGGAAAAGGAGGACAAGGAGAAAGAGGAGGAAAAGGAGGATGTCGGCGACAAGGTGGCAGCAGAGAAAGAGAACTCAGAAAAGGAAGAAGAGCAAGATAACAGGTCTGAGAAGAAAGCGGAGGATGAAGTGGAGAAAAAGGAGGCGGCGGCCGCGGCAGCAGCGGAGGTGAAGGAGCCACAGCAGAAGAGAGTGATGGAGAAGGCGAGCGATGAAGCAACGAGGCAGTTTGAGAGGGAGAGGTTCGAGGAAGAGGAAGAGGCCGAAGGAGATGAGGATGACGATGAGGATGAATATGTCAGAGAGGACGAGGAGGAGCGGGACGATGGAGACGAAGACGGCGGTGACGAAGACGACGAAGGGGAGGTGAGTTGAGCTCCTCCAGAACAAATTTGTGGCCGTGTTTGTGAGCGTTGCTTTCTAAGCCTCGTTTCTGTCTGCAGGAATTACTGGAGATTGAGGCAGAGCTGCGCAAAGTTGCTGCAGAGCTAAGGGAGCTTCGCAGAGGATAAGACACTCACACACACACACACACACACACACACACACACACACACAGCAGACTGACAGCCAAACCCCTTTGCCGCATTCGCACACTCAGTTCACACATTTTCATTAACAGTCCTCAAATCCCTACAGCACTCAGAGAAATAATCTTCTTCAGCTGTGAAATCTGTACATGTACTTTAGGAAAAAGTGTACATACCGTTGTTTCATCTCTGCTCTGTCCTCTCCGCCCTCGTTTCCTTGACGCCGCCTCGGAAGTTGAGGTGGACGCACGGTATCGAGGACAGGAAAGCGTACGCGCTAGAGCATCTGAAAAGCACCCTTTGTGTCCATGTCCTCTTGTGTCCCTGTCTCAGTACATGTAAATACTGTTTGTGAGGTAGAACTTCAGTCGGGTCACATGTGTAACCAGTGTGGATACAAAGCACTTTTCAAATTTTCATCATGATTTTAGCCAATCAGACATACACTCTCACCTTTGAAATCTGCATCAGGGAACACCCGCGATCCTTGGGGTTGATGCGATGATAACTGTCCGAGCCTGAGGGTTATTATCCTCAACGGTGTTCTTGATGTGACAAAAGGACATAATCCACCTGTTTCAATATATATATTTTGTGCAATAATTGATAACTGTGTGTAAGCTGTTCCTGCTGTTCTGACTGTTAATGTAAGCAATGTATTGCTGATATTTCTACACGGAAACTCATTCTCTTCTTTGATGATAAAATAGCAAGGGAGGATTATGTTTCATTTGGCTCATGCACTGTTAAAACCAGACTGTTTGCGAAGAACCAGGGTGACACACACACACACACAAACAAAAAACTCTAACGAGAAAGTGAGAGGAATGGCGTTGAAATCCGGCAGGCCGACGCATTCACCGAGGCGTCACTTCGCGCGCGGTCAAGTTGGTCTCACACATGGAGAGGGTGTGGGGACAGGATGCGATGTACTTACAGCTTACAAGGTCTAAAAGTGTCACCTCAGGTTCTCAGCCAGCTTTGCACTCTTATCTTAACAAGCCAAGGAGGAGTCGAGGGAAGAGGGAGACACTTAAGCCATTTGTTGTCGCTCGGTATCAGCAACACAGAAAAACACTGACGACCGCTCAGCAGTGTTACATCACGTTTTCATGGCTGCTGTTCTCATGTCACTCCTGTAAATATCAGAGCATTCTCTATATAAGCCAAGGTCATAGGAACATATGAGCAACAGCGCCCCCAGGTGGACATCAGACAGAAATGCACACAATGCAGGCGATTAACCAGGGTTACTACCGGAGGCCCAGTAAGTGCAATAAAACAACATAGACTACAGCACATGTGAATGCAATAATTAGCCAAATACATTATAATGAATTCTTAAATGTATTTAATATGTAATCAAAATGCATCATATAGTACTCTAAATATAATCTCTCGTTTTTTTTTTCTACACGACCAAGACTTACAGTACATTTGTGTATTTTAGCACTGGCGAAGCAGCAATTCAACTTGTATAAACACATGATAATTACACACGTGCGATCAGCTAACACTGATTTTTCTCATTACTGTCTATCCCAAAGATTATGAGATGTTTGTTCACTGGATATTAACTGAAAAATGAATGTATTTTTTTTTTTCTATAGAAGTGCAAAACGTTTCCACAAAATGTATCCTACAAACCAGCAAGAAAGACTGAGGAAATGTCTAGAGGGGGAGATAAGGGAATGGGGGGCATTTTAGACAATAGGGAAAAAATGAATAATAACAATACCATTCGTAATATTACTGGCCAATCAGAGTGCTGTATTTTGTGCCTGTTGTATCTTCTTCTATGCTACCTGTCAATCAATAAAGTGTACTAAACCCCTCTGTTTGTCTGGTGTGTCGAATCTCACTAATCACAGTGGATTACACCAAAAAAGAGCAGCATCTCTTACTTGTACAAAATCACAAATGTCATTCATTTTGTTTGGGTAAGGCTTAGGTGGACAGTTAAGGTAGATGCAGTTGTAGAAGTAGTCTGGAATATAGCTAAATCTGTTACTGTGAAACCTTTTTGGTCGCCAGTGGAAGAGCTTGTGCAGAAGAGCGACTTGTGTTTTTCGTGTCCCCGGAGGCGAACGAAGCGCTGCAGCATCAGTCATCTGCTCCTGAGGCTGCACTCAAAGGCTGGCCGTCTGAGCAGATGGACTACCTGTGGCTTGTGTCGATTCAGGGGATCCAGCAGCCTGGGGGCTAGCAGCAGTCTGTTTGTCCAATACTGACTCGATGTGGCTGAGCAGAGAGGAGAAAAACTGGGGGACTCCCTCGTAGCCTGAGGGAAAGAGAGCGACAGTGTGTGGTGCATCAGGATTTCACTGTGTGTGCAGCATGTGTGTGTGTGTGTGTGTGTGTGCACCCACCTGGGAAGATGTTGATGTCAATGACAGTGAGGGTGTGTGTGTGTATGCTGATGATGACGTCCACGCCAAACAGCGCCATGCCCAGCTGAACTCGGAGCTCCTTGACCAGGGCGGCGACGGCCTCAGAGCTGGGAGGCGGCAGGCACGGCATCTGCTCGTCCAGCTTAGGAGAACAGGGGGAGGGAGCGTTTGTGTGATGCGTTTCAGGATACTTGGGTGCAAAATGGCTGGGGGCGAGTGGCTTAAAATCCAGACGACCACAGCAAAGTATGTGAGACATCACAGAGGGTCTTTTCTTTGACTAAAGACTTTTATGACACAGTCTATATTGTGCTGGTGCAGCAAACTCCACACATCGGCAGCTCCATGTAACATTGCAAGTTATTTTAAACTAAAATATTAAAGGTCAGAGAGACAGCGAAAGAGATTCGAAGAGGTCAAGTTGAACATCGGCTAAGTTAGAAACTGGAGAACAGAGGAATGAAAGTGAAACCAGACAACTGGAGAATGTTGTAGCTTAAAGGCCTAATATGACAACCTTGGTGAAACAGTGTCACTCAAAAAAAATATATAGAATTGAAGATATTACATTTAATTTTAGTTGGCCACAAATTTCATGGTATGTAATTGATAAATATCTGCCTTTACATGTGCAGTACATGTGGGAATTTCCCAGTTTGGGATCAATAAAGTAAATCTATCTATCTTGAATGCAACAAGCTCTGTGCAGCTTAGTTTTCTCAGATTTTATAGTAAAACCATCAAGTAAAAATCATAAATTAAGTTTGTAGCATCACGCGGACTGTTGAGAATGAGTTTAGTGACAAAGTAAAAGCAAAACTTTAGGATTTCAAAAAAGTTTGAGGTAAATGATGAAATTCAAGGGTAATTTCAAAGAGCTTTCAAATATGTTACTTACTAATTATCACCTACTTACCATGATATTCACAGCTTGCTAAATTACCAATATTTATCTCACTCTGAAACATATCTTCTGCACTTTTGATATACACATAAAAGGATAACACACACAATGTGACATTGTATATGAATGTTGCCTGTGGTTTGTTTATGTTTGTAATGCCAGTTGACCCTTACTGCTGTGAGGTGGGAGCTGGACTCAGGCTTGGACACCTCATGGCTGTTGAAGAAGATGGTCTTCCTGTCTGGACACATTAAGAAAACAACAAATGCAGTGAATACAGGAGTAAACAAGTAGGAGATCAGTGAAAAAAAACACAACAGGTCAAAATCAGAAATCCCATACAAACCCAAGTCATTTCCATCCAAAACAAGACCATGCAGACCTAAAGTGTCCTGATGTGTCTAAATCTTTACGAGACTGAACAACACTGTAGTGAACACACAGAGCCAGCAGGGGCGCCGTGGCAGCTCATGTGCTCAATGCAGTGGCCTGGGTTCAAGTCCGAGCCCTGGTCATTTGCTGCGTGTCTTTCCCTCTCTCCCCCTGCCTTTCCTGTCTCCCTCTGCTGAAAAATCTTTAAGAAAAAAAAAGATACAGAGCCAGCAAAAGAAGAATGTCCTGCTCCAGTTAATAGAAATACAACCAAAAGTCACCTGGCAAACTGACCTTAAAGGGAGAGTAGCAGTTTTCTAATCTACTTCTCCAATAACAAAACAAATCTCAAAGTTCATCATGGGCCAAACAATATGAAAATTTCACTGTTGCTTATGTGAAGAGATGGCTGCATTTAGCCTGTGGTGCAACATGGTGGTGGGATTCAGGTGTGCTGATTTTTCTCCTGTTTCAGGGTTGATGACCTGCACAGCCAGAAGGGCTGTCACAAAAAGGCCCTCGAAGCTTTAAGTTTTCTCGAAGAGGATTCATCTTTCAGCAGGAAAGTGACCCTCAACATGCACTGCAGCTGTGCCAGACTTATCTGAAATCCACAGAGGAGTAAGAAGTGCTGATTTGCACGGCTTTGTCTCCACAGTCAGAAGACCTCAACACCACTGAAAATCTTTGGGAACATTTGAAAAGGGAAAAGGCAAAATACACAGTAAAATCACAAGACTCTGTGGGGTGAATAATGTCAATTTTCATATTCTACAAAAAACAAACAAACAAACAAAAAACTTGCAAAGGCGGTGCTGGCCAAGGTGCAAGCTACAATTAAGACAAACAGTGGGCATACCAAATAATGAGAAATTTTGACTTTCAGCAAAAACTGGGAAACTTTTTTTCATTTATATTAGTGAAAATAATGCAATCTGAGTGAGAAATTCAATTTTGCTAAAAGCTGTATTAGTTTTTGATGAATGATGACACAAAAGACTTCTCAGTAGTTAGTAGGCATGGGATGATGTGAAAATTTTGTGTCACAATTGTCCTGGCCAAATACCATGATCAACTTTTCATGAGTATTGTGTGATCAGTGATGAAATCCTATATTGTCCCATCCCTACTCAGTAGTGGACTCTGACATTTGGGCCCCAGTGTACATGAGCTGACTGTGTGTGGACTGACCACAGGGTCCGGAGGGGAAGTTCTTCAGCGAGGGTCTCTCCACACAGAAGTGTCTGTCTCCCACCACGAACACCTTGTGAAGAACGGCACCGTGATTGACGAAGCTCTGGAGCACACAGGGAGGACGGACGTCTGCCAGACTCCCTGCACTGAAGATCAGAGACATCTGGAGCACATCGGCATGGAATAAACAGAGAGAGCACCAGTGAATGTACCACTACAGCTATTTGATTATTTTTCACAGGCATGAAATGAGAGCTTGACAGACAAGATATCTGCGCACCGCTCACCTCATGGGACAGCGAGCCATGGGCCACCCTTGTCTTGCAAACTGAGAGGAACAGAGGAAAAGAGGGAATACTTTCAGGCTTTGTCCTATTGAAAGGTTGGTTTTCAGTGTCAGACTGTAATGTTACTTCTAGATAACAAAAAATGGTTGATGATGTTTTTGACTGAGCTTTTAGACTTCACATGAGTGCATGTAAGACTAAATTCATATGATATACATACATACATAAATTCTGATTGGTCATGTAAGATAGAATGAAAAAAAAAAGTATAAATTCTGTACTAAATCTAGCATTCAAACACAAAGAAGCACTAAAACCGGCAGATGCAAAGTCCCACAAAGACGCAGCATACTGACTGAGAGGGAAGCTGAGGCCCTGGGTCACCATAGCCTGCTGTATGGTCAAAATGTCGCTGGCATGATGGATCTCAAGGTAGGGAGGACTGCAGATACGCCAGTCTGTCAAACACATTTGTATATGTGCAGTGCATGTTAAGTAACACCACCTGTCCATGCTTTATGAACAGAACAGCAAATCCATAGTACTGACTGGAGCGGTTTTGCACCTCGGAGTGAGTTGTGCAGCTTGTTCATGATCCGATAGGAGGCGAAGCGGTCCAGCAGCTGAGTCATGGCAGGCAGTGGGTCCAGAAGCACTGTACTGGGGTGGGCTGACACATAACTCTGTAATGTGATTACATTACAGGGTTACTGCGTGTGTCAGTGTGAAGTGTTAAGCATGTTATCCCCATGCACATGTCACATGCAATGGATTGCAGCCAAACTGTGAGTCCATCAGTGCAAGGAAACAACATAACACTCAATATTACTCAATATGATGGGAATGCATAAATTACGAACCTTGTGGAGCATGGGAGTAGCTCTTTAGGCTCCAGTTAAAGGCGTGTGCACACATAATCAGTTGTACAAGCTTTGGGGATTATATGTATTGTAGGATATGCTCATTTCACAATACAATTTGACACATGGTGCTATGGGCTCAGAATTCAATACAGCAATAATAAGAGCTGTATTTCTGAGCTTTAAATCTTTCTAGTAGTTGCATTACATACTACAACTAAATAAAATGTAGCTAATATTACCACTCATTTATCACACAGTACATACTGCTGCACTGTTGTATTGTGATGCACTGAATATCACTGTATCTCCCCATTCTCAGTAAATATGTAAGGAATTACAGTCAGTTGCAGGTGATACATTTCCCTCCCTGTATTCTGATTGGACAAAACGACACAGATGCAAAAGAGGTCATTCTCTGCAGCCCACCTGGAAGTTGGTGAGGAGTTGCTGCGATTGGCTGTCATGGTCAGCCTCCACGATGACGTCAGATAACTTGTGGACGATGACGTCGAAGGGCCCCTGGGCCACCAGCGGCTGGCTAAGGTCGATCTATAAGAGAAACACTCTTACACCTACATATCTGACCATCCTATGTGTTGGACCTGGCAAACCACAGGAACAGTAAGTTACTTTTCAAACATTTGAAAAAACTCATGAGGAGCTCCTGATTTTATTCATCTGTGGGTAATGTTCTGGGAATGTAATATGACATATAATGTGTGTTTTATTTTGAAGGTGCTATGTGTAACAGTTTAGAGATAATACACCATTATCAAATTAATTTTGATACAATGGTATAATTATTGCCAAAAAATATGGATTTTATGAAAAACTGCTCAAATGTATTTCTCATAAAACAGAAGTGATGATTTTTGGTGATTTTAATATTTACTGGTGAGACAAGAAAAAAAAACAACTCAAAAGTTCCTTGTCTAAATTTGATTTCAGTCATAAAATGAAAAGGCCCACCCGAATCACCACATAAAGCCAGTCCTAAATTGATTTGGTATTTTATAACCAGGAAGAATGCAATATGGAGATACTATTTCATAACAGTCTGTCGGATCACAGCATGATTCTAGCAGCAGGAAACTAATAAAGATATGCTTTGCCAACTACAACTACAACTATAGCTTACAAAAATACAATACCAAAAAACCATCTGTCAAGTTTAGAGAATGAACTTAAGGGAGTGACATAAGACAATGTTTTGCACAACATTGAACTGAATATATGCTGTAATGAATTAACAAAAAGTAATTGAAAAAAATATTATTTCAGTTCCTTGAAACTCAGATAGGAAGAGATCCTTTCCATGGGTAAACGGATCGATCAGACAACTAATGAAACAGAGGGATCTTGCACTAAAAGCCTTTTAGAGAGCTGAACAAATACATGTGTAGGGGTGGGCAGGGCAGGTATATATGTGTGTGTATATGTATATGCATATGTATGTATTGGCTATAAATGTATGCATACAGTATGTGTATGTATATGTATGTATATATATTTCTATAAGGTCATTAAAATGCACCATATAGCTTAACTCTGTTGTCTGTAAACATATTTTATGTCTGTTATTTTGAAAGGCCCTTATAGGGACAGGTATTGGAAATTAGCAGTACCTATAACTGCCATGAGCATTGCATTGGATAACTGTTGTGCAATATTATATATACACTGCATCTGTCCCTATCAAACAAATACTATATACAATAAATAATGAATAATAATAGTCTATGTCTTACTCCAATATTGCAAGTGTTTCTCAACATTAAGACCCTGAAGTGTGAATCAGTGGTACCCAATGCAAAATGCAGCGTAGAGGCTGATAGGGGCGGCTGGTCTTCTTGCCAGTGATTGCATGTATTTAGGTAATTTTACTAATGCTTCAGAAAGCAGTAATGATTTACTGGCTCATTTTTGCAACAGCCCTGACATCATGACACCATGCCATAAGCCAAAATAAAACAATGAAGTCACTGCTGCTTCATGTAATCCAGTCTTTCCCAAGCTGCTGTGGAGACATTCACATGCAATGAAATGTTTCAGCAGTGACGCCAAGCAGCCATTGTTTACTGTACCGCTTCATAAAGATGGAGGGAGGTGGCTACAGGTGGCAGTGACATATCTCTTAAAGTGGCCATCACCTGGAAATGACACTATGTGCGCAAGTCCGTGCCTGTGTGTGGACATGTGACACTCCTCTCATACAGTAGGCTATGTGATCTTACCTGTACAGAAACACAATTATTGGCACTACTGTCAGTATAATTAGGCAATTAGTTTAACGTGTCTGACTACTTTTGATTACCTATCTTTGCTGTAAGTGTATGTGTGTGTGTGTGTGTGTGTGTGTGTGTGTGTGTGTGTGTGTGTGTGTGTACATGCTTGTATATGTTTAAGGGTGGGGAGTTGAGTAATATGGCCACCGCACACACACCCACACACACTAGTTTAATTTCTGCATTATTACAGCTTTTAAAAAACCTGTCATAATCTCTTCCAGATTTTTGTATCAGCAGATTTAACATCTCCCATCCTTGTAAACCTACAAGGTTATTGCCATCATTCTAGGCATAGTAATGTCATAACAGACTTACCTCCACCACTTCCACCCCATGACGCCTGCAGAGAAATACAATTTATAAATTGCAGTTTATTTATTTTACTGTTGATGGTGTCAATTTTGGAGTCATCTGATGATACTTTACAACAGCATGCCCCAAAATGCTTTATTTTGTCACATGGGAGGATTTTTATTATAGCAGATTAAGTTTTGAATTGCATGTAGCTGTAGAAATGAAAACCACATGATTAAAATAGCTTTTTTGCTGTGGGGCCACCCCTTACTGAGCCCCTCTGAGAACCGCTGACACTGAGGATCATTCACTCTGACAGATCATTCACTATTAGATACTGAAATAGTTGATTAGTTGTAAATGAATCAGAAGGTTCAATAGTGTCAACTTACGCACACAGCTCTGCAAACGCGTCTAGGTTCATCCTCTTGCGCTTCTTGTCGCTGAGACAGAAACCCACCCTGCGGCCAGACATTGGGCTCCGTCTCTAGGGGCCACCGGTGGCCAAATGACAGGCGAGAGAGAGAGAGAGAGAGAGAGAGAGAGAGAGAGGTGCGGGATTACGCCTCTTTCTTAATCATTCAACCCTCCTCCTAAAAGTTGTGCTGTCACATATCGCCAAAAATCCCTCTTTTCTGAAAAAGCGCATTAGAGTCATAACGAAGTCCCTGATCCAGATAAAGTAGACCAGTCTAACTGGTCAAGTCACTTGACTTCCTTATTACAGCCATCCAATAATCATGTGTGAGATGCGCCTATCACCGAGCACCTCGATGAAAAAATGAAAGAGAAAGTAAAACTTAACAGGGAAGTTGGTCCATTGTCGTGCTAGTCATTGAGGCTAACTTACAGGCATGCTGTTTCCTTGTTTTTCATACTAAAATAGAGGAGAGTTACAGATTAAAGGAGGTCTAAAGGTGCAATAAGTGCTTTCAGGTTCATTTAAGGTCACCAGGAGCAAAATGTCCCGCGGATCCAACGCTGGTTTCGACCGACACATCACCATATTTTCACCAGAGGGCCGCCTTTACCAAGTCGGTGAGACATTTTCTCTTGTCTTACAGCCCTGGAACAAGAACACGGCGCCGTCCTGCCGCTGCACCGCACAGCACACGATAATGAAATGCGGAGCTGGGAGTTGTGAGGCTCGGTGAGGGTGGGGTGCAGTCCGGGCATGTGGAGCGTCACACTGGAGCGCTTCGGCCGGTGTCGTCCCATAAACACTTATTTCACTCCAACAAACGATATTAGCGTTACTTATTTGAAGTCAGTGTATATTAGAACAAGCGTTAAAGTGTTTTCTGCGCCAGTCTTCTCCAGAATTACTAGGGGGGTGATACTGGACGCTCTTCAAAGGCTTGCCACAAATTGCGCCCCCTTTTCTAATCAAAGTTTGGTTGACTACATCAGCAAATGATGTTGGCATTTCATATTTGAGGTCAGTAAGTCTTCCCAGAACAAATACTGTGGCTCGATCTGAGCTAATCAATATAGATTAATCTTGGAGGGGAGGCATTCTTTGGCGAGGGGGCAGTCGGCAAAACTGTTATGAACTTTCCATCTTTTCAAATATTTAACCCCAGAAGATTCAGACCAAATAATTAAGCCAATAAAATCACATAAGCATTAAGCAACACATAAAGATCTTCAATATGCGGATAAGCCAAATGTTGGAAAATTGCTCGTAAAATAGGCTATTAAAATACTTCATACATTATTTATTTGTTTTATTTCTTTTCTGTTCTGTTTTGCTATTTTGCATAAC
>OMLB01016945.1:0-28892 GCA_900302555.1 Myripristis jacobus
TTATTCATATCACTCATGTGGGCCGGCTAAATCCAAGGCATCATCTGGAGCAGAGAAGAGACGAGCTGTTGGACTGGAGTGTGTGCAGAGCACAGTTAGAGCAAACTGGCTGGCGTAGCTCCTCTGCTCACAGCTCAGTACAGCACACACACACACACCCACACCCACACACCCCCACCCACACACACACACAAGCCTCTCCGGCTCATCTGCTGCCCACGAGGCAGGCCCAGTGGGGCAAAACGATCCCTCCTACCCAAACATGATCCACCACAATAAAGATATTTTTAACGCAATGACTCCCCAAAGAGTCCTCCTTGCTCTGACACAGTGGCGTATTATAATCCACAACCCCCTCTGGTTTTAGAAATCCTTAAGCCTGTGTTTTGTCTGTGGAGTTACTTTTAATTTTCCCTCCTTTTGTTTTTGTTCTTAGATATTGTTCCCTTTGCAACCTGGAAGGCAGGAAATGTGCACACAAAGCACACTTATACAAAAGGTTTGTCTTTGTTTGTACTGTTTGCAACTTAACTCAGTAATGAGTCCGGGAGGGGCGCCAGTACTATAAAACCAACTGTTCCTTTGTCACGGACTTCGCACTGGGATCCCAATTGCACTTTAAACTTAGAACTCTGCCGAAGGCATGTGGTTATAGAGAGGAGCCAGCCCAGGCAGAGTGGCTGGGTTGTGTTGTGGGCTGTGTCATTCAGTGATAGGCTCCATGTGGGGGATGGTTGGGATGATAACATCTATCTGAGAGGTAATGTGTAACAGAGTCTGACCAGGGGCTGACAGGCTACTGGAGATACAGACGGGTGAGCAACATAGGGTTAAAGCAGTGACTCACTTCATTAACAAATGAGCTTTTGCTTATCTCCAGTACTACTCTGTTTACTCTGATAAATATAACAAGCTGTTGCAGTGGTCAGTACCCAGATGAATTAACTTTAAAAATGAGGACACACAAAATTAGGAAATAGAGTCATGTTGCATCTAAATCACATCAATTTAAAATAAAAGATAACTGACAAAAAGGGCTTCTTGGAAATGGAGAGCATTCATGTCTCCTTGTCTCTGTTGTTATTGAGGTAAATGGAAATCAGACTGATCCATATGAGCTAGGCCTGTCTCCCTCCTTTAATGCACTCTCCATGATATGTATAGTCGATCTGGCTCTTACCAGGCCTCATAATAATGCAGCTCCACCTGGCTTGGGTTACCTTTTTACCTAGACACTGTCATAAGAAAGGCTTTTCTCTAGGGAGACTCATGCACTTACAAAACATGGCATAAACACACGAGGAACAATTTAACTGCAGTCAAATCTGTGCATCCATATTCCTTTGTGGCTGCAGGACTACCTGCAGCAGGGTTTGGGTTACTTAATATTAGGATGTTAAAACAATAGTAGAGAGTAGTAGGGGGATGGGTCGGGGAAATGGTTCAGCTGAAGTCCTGCAGTAGACTAATACAAGGACATTAGGACCAGGGAGCATGAGAGCTCCAGAAATAACCCTAGCAGGGAACACATTCTTGTGGTATCAGTCAATGCAAATGCTAATTACATTAGTATAAGATGAAAGCCAAATCTATTTTTGGGAGGTAATGCTGTGTCTGACATAGCCATTCAACAATGATGACCACAAACCTGAACAACATGTCAAGGAGATCATATCTATGAGTTTACAACATTAGAGAATGGTTGCACATAGAGTTAATGTGAATAAAATAAGATCCATCATAGAGCAGAACAACATGGTAACCATGTGTTATCTCCTTTCAGCCTAATTCATTATGTTTTTGTTTTTGGTCTCACTCTTTATTCTTTCTTTTTCTCTAATAAAAGTGTTCATGAAGCAAAAATCATAAGACTGAAAAACATGAAAACTGGCACGTGGGTTGAAAACTCCACCCACTGCTCAAGCACAAAAAAGGACACTCACTGACCTCAAGGTGGCACTATAATAAGCAAGTTTATGTTTTCGCAATTATCTTGAAAATGGCTTGGCCTAGTGTCAAAATTCTTTCATCATTTTAGTCTCTCAAGTCATCTGCATCTTTGTTCAAATGGTGTTGTGTTCGAAAATGGTCAAATTGTGCAACTTTTTCTTGTTTTTATTGAATCCTATCTTGATCCTATCTTGTCCAAAACCACTGGTCCACTCGTAACAAAACTTTGTCAGGATCATCTATGGATTTTGCTTTACATGTCAATCCGTTTTGATTATACAAGGCAATTAGTTTTTATCAAAATAGCAAATTTTCAAAAAATTTTATTAACTCATGAATGTGTTGAGATATCAGCCCAAAATTTGAGACATTGGTTCAGGAGTTTTCCCTAAATTTACATATCAAAATGCATTGTGCTTCACCTCTATGGAGTACCGTAACTGTGAATAGCTACACAAGTCTTCATTATGTGAAATGACACAGACTTTGTTTTGATACTAGATATCACATGTTTCAAATGATGTTCAGATCTGTCAAGCGATCAGTCCACTGCGACATTCAATGTCTTACTATAATTAGCACTGTATGCATAACATTTTGTATTTCACCAAATCTTTGATGAAACAACAATATCTGATATGTTTTCAGAATTTTATCCCAGCAGTTAAATTGTTGACAAAAATGCTCCTGTTTGTCCCCTGTCATTTTGCTCCCTCCAGATGTGAGAAGGCATGTGACAACCTCTGCACTCAGTGGGTCAAAGTGTAAGTCATCTCACCCAAGGATGAAAAGGTCATGGGGTCAAGGGCACCTTGTGAATACTGTCAATTTAATCTTGCCTACTTCCCATGATTTTCCACCATCCTACATGTGGACTGACACTGCGATTTGAAATGGAGAGTTCTTAGGCTTTATTTCGCTACTGAAGCTCACAACCCCAAATTTCAGAATTCATAAACTCTTTAATAAGCGTCAAAGCTCCTTAAGTTCTCCTGCTGTATGGACTCATTTCTGCTTGCAGCTATATTTTAATTTAGGCTGCTGTATATTTGTTGATGGCAATTCTCCAGCCCCTGCACAAGAATATCAGTTTCTTCTTGGAACAAGCTTTTGTGGCAAGTTCAGTCCAAGATGCTGTCTTCATCAAAAAAATTATCAGAGCACCATGGGAATTACTTTACTTCAAAGAGCTGTCACATAAGATGAATAAAAATAAACAATACTGAAACAGCCAAACCAGAAAGGAGGAGCTTAAAGTAGAAATAAAAAAATAAATAAATCAGAAACTCCTGAGTTTGATATGCCATCACTCTTGTCAGTGCAATTTTGGGATCAATAGATACAGACAATTAAAAGCAGATAATTAGAAAAATGGCAGTGTCATAAGTAACATCTAATGGACATAAAACTCTGTGTCAGCCTCTCACTCTGACAAACTGTCACTCGTGCTAATGCAACTTTAGGGAGAAGCAGATATAAATGATTAAGCACAATATTGATGCACAAGTGCAACTTGGATCAGTAGATAGAGATGATGAAAATATAGCCAGTCAGTAAAGTGAGTAGAGCTTAAATGACACCAGCAACAAGCAGGAAACTCTCATAAGCCTCACGAGCCATCACTCACATCAGTGTGACTTTGGGACCAATCAATGTGGGTGATCAAAACTTTCTGGGATGGACAACCAATACAGACAGATAGGCACCAGATGATGAGAGCCAATGACATCACTGCTTGATAGAAAACTCTCTCCCCAGTCAGACAAGGTATCAGTCAAATCAATGCAGCTGCGTAATCAACAGATATAAACAAGCACACATCTCAATGCAACTTCAAAATCAATACAGCAAATCAAGAGGCGGGGAGGTGCTTAAATTAAAATCAATTGTTAGGAAACTCTCTCCTGAGTCCGACAAGTTGTCAATCATTTTAATGTGAATTAAGGATCAATAGATGTTGAGAACCAGCAGTAAATTGTCGACGCTGCCATATTGACTCCCAGAAAGGTGTAAACAGACTGCACAGCGAGTGACCGCCAACAAGCAAACATCTCACTTGACTTCTGATGAAAAGGAAAGATATTTCAAAAAGACTGATGTCCTTGAAGAATGTCACCATTACTTGCTATCCCCAACATGGCGGACAGATAAACTCCCTGAACTGTTCTTTCATAAGAGTGATATACATCTTATTCACAATCCAGCACTGGTGAACCATTTGTAAGTTTACAAGAGAGAAAATTGTTCCTGATACGCTAACCAACAGTCAGGACTATTGGCAGCTAGGAACATTATTATGACCATGACTGTCTCACTCTATAAATTATTGATTACTAATCATTATCAGTCACTAATTGTTATGTCTGCTTAAAATTATACATTTTAACTTCTTGTGGATTTACACTGTGCAACAGCATTGTGCTAGGACACAGACCTTGTTAAATTTAAGACCTGCATATGTTTAAGTGGACAGCCACTTCTCTTTTCAATTTCTCACCTTCACCTTTTCAAGTGTGAAAGTGTGAAATAAGTTTTTGGCCCACATAAGGATTTCTGGATACTGTTCCCTTTCACTCTACACTGTAAAAGAATATGGGTACAAAATTATTGCATTTAACTATGATCAAAGTTAAAACTGACTATACTTGCTTTATATTGGTTGAGGGGGATTCTTATTGTACTTAGAGCTCCACTAAAATGAATGAATGAATATACAAATGAATGAATGCGTGCATAAATGAATGGATAAACAAATAAAAAATAAATAAATGAATAACAACAACAAAAAAAATGTAGGCTATACTTAGTTCAGCTTTCCATTATTTTGTTTCTTTGTGAAGCAAGGAAAACACTATCAGCTCCATTAGTGCCATAGTGGAGTTTGCCAGTAGTGATAATGTACATAGACATAAGGGAGTGAAAATGAAAAAGTATTCAAAATGAATGGAAGTCAGCCAATATAACCTAGTATATGGGAAAAAAAGACCAAAAAATAAAATGGACCTTCTCCATTGTAAAACAGTGTACTCATTTTATGTGCAAGAGGATGGTCAATTTCTTCATAATAATTACATATAAAACAAATCTAAGTAGCGCTTTCTTCTACCCTTGAGTGATGTGAGACCTGAACCCAAGTGTCTCAAACTCTTACGGGAAACCATTCCCACTGGGACAAGTTCAGCAGGTACTGTAACATGGCACACACTGTTTCACTACCAAATTATGTGAAATTATGAGGAGATGGATGGCATTGCTACATGCCTGTAGGATTTTGTGCTTAAAGCTGCGTGGGAAGGCAACATCAGTTTCCACTGATACCTTGTGGTCAAATATGGTATTTTATTTATTTATTTATTTATTCTTTAAGTGGGGCTCACTTATGGACACACTAGAAACAGTTATTCTTAGACCTGCCATGTGTAAACATAATCTCACATTTGAAACACAGAACACATTACACACTGACTCACTTATTTGACCTTTACAGGACAACTTACTCTGCGGTCTGACACGTCTTCTCCCAGCTGGCCTCACACCAACTGCTTCAGAGAAACCTCAAAGGAAAACAGTGGTTACACTTAATGTTAAAAGTCGTATGGGTACTATTATCCATCTGTATATTGCTAAATCAACCTATGGTGCATTAAAATGAAGTACTGGCACTATGATGCTCCTGAGATAGTTTTGGTTGTACAAGTGTATAGTTTTGTGCACTGCTGGATGAAACTGCACTGTAAATGTCTTGGCTTTAAAATACAGCAAAATCAGTCCCATGCCTGGATCCCATTGCTTGGACCATCACATATTATGTATGCTATTAAGTACATAACCTGTATGTTACCATCATTATTTTTATTGCTTCCTTGATCTCAAATTGGCCAGACCTTGTTAGCTCAGGGATGCAATTGATCAGTTTCACATGAATCCACACTAGATAATCTGGGTATTCAGTCCTTACAAAAAACAAAAACAGGAATTCCACCATAATTTTCAGAGGGGAGCCATAACAAATTTCTCATCAAACTCTTATAGGTAACGGATGTTATAGCAATGGCATGACTCATGGTGGTCACTATTAACTCACTAGTGATGACACTATAACATCCTGTACAAATGTTATTGTGATTTTGCAATAGGGGGACAACTGGGAACAGGTCAATCTTTAAACAAAACCTTTCACAATTTAACAAACGCAAACATTGGCCAGTGTGAATAAACATTTATTGGACTATGGACTCCTACAGTGACAGTGCTAATTTTAACACGAGAGTCATATTAGCACTGATAGTTTTGCAACACTTAATCTAAGACGTGGAGTGTTGTTACCGTGAAATGAGTTGCGTTTGTTTTTGTAAGCCAGACTCGAATATAACCTGACCAGATCTGCGCTGAGCCAGATCTGCCGACGCAAGCGATTTCTTGTTTATAAACATAATTTAAGTTGGAGTAAGCACGATCTTTACATTTGGAATTTCAACATTTATAAATATTAAGGCTATTTGTAACTTTCATAAAGTTTTAAGATGCCGAGGTTACATCTTAATTCTATCCGGATATAAACCTCACAGGAACTTCTAGGATCAACTGCTCTCTTTTCATTTTGATTCTTTAACTAATTGGTCTTACGACTAATTAGACTGTGCTTCTTAAGACCAAAACTTGTTTTTTCATCAACTAACAGTTAAAAACCTGTCATATGCAACAGTGAACGCCTGCAGGTGTTCCTCACCTGCCGGCACTGGTCCCAACAAAATCGGACAGGTTAACGTCATTAATGACAGAATAGCCTATGCACACTCAGTTTCATGTCCGAAATGAATAGCACTTTTGTTCCAGACCTGGTTTCACACACTGCAGCTGCGTTGACTCTTACCGTCTGCCTGTTGAAGTGCGGTTACGTGTTTGAGTCTCGCACTCTGGTCTTCATGTCGCTGCTCCCGGGAGGAATGGCTCTCCTTGGAGACACGTGTCGGACAGGTGTTACGGTCTGCTGCAGCGACGTGCCTGGCGTCACACGGAGCCATCACGTTTACCTGTAGCTTACTGTCAGCAGCCATCTGTATACAGCACACTACCACACTGTAGTGTCATTTCAGCTAACACTCTACAAGATCTATGTATTTTATTAAGACAATGACAGCAATGATTGACTCTAATAAAGGCACCTTTAATGATAAAAACTTTATTCATAACAACACTGACAGGAAAAGAGACCTACTGTACATCAGTGTGTGTCTGCACATAGATTAATCAAAACCAAGCGTGGGATACTTAAATAAAGACTTGAAGTAATCTAAGGAACACTTAAGTACCAGTAAGTCAGACCAGGTCTGACTTTCGTATCCAGTATTATTTAGATAGTGAATTTTCTGGATAAACTCAATAATATTACAATTCAGTAATTCAGTCTAATAATTTATAGAACTGCTCTCATTTCATATATCATGTCCATTCACACCAGTGATGCATTAAATGCATTACAGTCATCACACAAAATAAAGGCATTTCAATAAGCTGATGCAATTCAGTCGAAATAACATTATTTGTTAACATGTGGTGTGAGAAAATCAAATTACAGCAATTAATAATTATCAAAACAGTTTCTGTTTTCATATGTACATTGTTGCTGAGACTACCAAAAGAGGTAAAACAAGAGTTTCATCGTGTGTGTCATGGGGTGACAGGCTCTGGTAAACTCAGAGAAGACATCATGGACTCCTCCTGGAAGGAAAAAAAAACCCAACAAAAACATATGATAAGTCTTTTTTTGTATTTGTTGTTGCACATTTATACAGAAACACATAAGACTGTTTGTTGTATTTTCCACAAGCAACTGCTGCAACTTTTTAAATCGATCATAATACTTTGTTTTGCTTACAGTAGATGCTATATTTTCTGAAGGTCTAAGGCACGGCTGTGGATTGCTCTTTCCTTCTATTTGAACAATCCCACCAGGAGATGATGGTTCATCCACTTCTCCTCGTAGTGTGGACGCTTTGTCTCCATCCACCTCTCTGCTGTCACTATCCTGTGTGTGGCAGAGAGGAGACACAAGCTGAAAAACGAACGTAGGCACTTTAATACCTTTTTTTTTTTTTTTACTTTTAGCACTGTTTATTTGAAAATATTAACAAGGACCTGTTTAATACCTATTTTAGAGGTATTTCAAGCACCTGCACACAAGAACAGTGTGTACCAAAACAGAGTCCTTCACCAGTGAACACAGCAAAAGAGGTATATACTGAAGACTATCACGATGAAGATGTGGTGTTTCTTCAGCTCACACAGGCAGCATCATGTGGAGCCTGAGCATGGCTCTCAGGAAGCAGACAATGCCACAGGTCAAGGAGGCCTGAGCAGCACACTCAGTTCTTTAGCAGGGAGAAGTAAACGATTGCCCACACATGTTACAATGCAAAAAAAAAAAAAAAAGGCTGTGTGCGGTAAGGCAAAATGTTGTCTTTGTTTAGTTTGTGAATGCAGCATGGAACTTTGCATTATATCATCACTTGCTTTTCTTTGACTGACTTTCTGACCAGCAGCAGTTGAAAAAAACCAAAAACTTAAGCTGTGCATCCACATATTATTCAAGTGAATTATATATCTGTGGCAGGCCATATGGTAGGGCTCCAACTTTCTCCTGTAACAAAAGTTTATTGTGTAGTGGATTCCAATGAGAGAAACCTATCTATCTATGGCATTCAATACCGCTGCAGAGAAAACAAAGAAGCACAAGGTAACCACTACTGGGCTATAAGATGAGGGTGCACTCTGGTTTGTTATTATGGGCTCTTTTCAGGTGGATCAGATGTCAAGGCATACCTCACCGGTTATTCCCGGGTTCACTCTTAATCAGTATTTATCTCAACAGCTTTGGTTAAAAAAAGCCCAAAGTACACTTGTGTATATGTACACGATACAGTATCTGTCATAGACACACATTCAGCCAGGGCATTTTAAGCAGATGGAAAGCAATATACAGCAATGTCTTGTTAGGCTTGGTGATGACAGCCTTTCTTATAGGATTAAAAACTTAGAAAAACTGCTTGAACTTAGTTTTATTAAAAAAAAAACTGCTTGATGATATCACTTCACTTGTAACTGATTAATGAAATCTGTTTTGTGTACTGAACATATGAACTCAGCATGTGCACATGCTCAATACTGTAGTAGACAATACAGCGCCCATTTTTTTATAAAGTAATGAATTCCAGGACTGGTGGAACATCTCTGTCCATGTGTAGTCGTAGTCATCTAGTCTTCTTCATTTCAAAGACCATACTGGAAAAGCTATTTTTGTATTTGCATTACACAGAAATGTGGATTACTGTACAGTCTGAGGACCCAAGAGTAATTCCTGCTGACTATACCTAAAGCTCAGAGAGAGAGAGGCCTTCATGAACAGCCTGCAGAGAGAATTAGGCAAAGAAATGATTACTTTTAGTGAGTTTAAAATAGTTCTTTTATTCTCACCAGGTCTCCCTCATAACAGGGATCCTTGATTTCAAGGGGATTAAAAAGATAAATCAAGGTTTAATAAAAAAAATAAGAACAAACACAACATTTGAGTCAATTTCAGAGCTGATCCCAATGGAGCACAGCTGACACGTCTTATAAAGACAGACTGTTTCAAATCAAAGGCTTGCAGGAAGTACTGCAAAATATTCTTATATCTGCAAGTTTTATGCTAATTTTGAGACACCACTGGTAGTGGAACGAGCGGCACTGTAGTTCTGGGATTTTATGGGTAAAATGAAGAATTTTCGATTTTAATATGAACACATTATTGTGTACAAATAAATGTTAAAAAATGCTATGATCAATTTGAATAGTGCCAAGCTTTAAGAACAGTCTTTTGCTGCTTCCACTTTTTGTTAGATATTTAAATCTAAGATTGCTACACTATAATGTATGTTTCACACAACTCACCTCAGGCGTAGATAATCCTTTTGACTCTTTGATTGAAAAGTGACCTGTAACTTGAGAGAAGGGTGGTGACACTGGGGACTGAGGTGACCTTGGTCCATGGGATAAGGACTGGGTCCTTTTGACAGCAGAGGACACCGCCTGGGCAAAGCGAGACGGCGTGGAGGGAGAAAAGGGTCTTGGGGCTGCAAAGCTCCTCAGTTTTTCCAAGCTTAACCCTAAGGTTGGCTCGTTAGATGACAAACCACTTTGCCTAGTCACTCGCATGACTGGTGCATCCTTCTTGTCATCCTCCTTAGGGCTTGACTCAGCATGAGCGCCCCCTACAGTCTTCTCTTGACACTGTTCAGGAGGTGGCAGAGGAGGAGGTGGCAATTTTGCTCTCTCTAGACTTCCTTGAGCCTCCTTCTGGCCAACCCCAGGACTGGCACTTTGACTTTTGACGGCCGCTGAAGTTACATAATACCCAGGTGTTCTTTTGTGCTGTGATAAGCGGAAAGAACCAGGCTTCGGTTTTGTTGCGGGTGGAATTTTCACCTTGACTTCTGCTGGTGAACCTGGTTGGGATCCCCCATTAGACGGGGATGAGATCTTGTCATTGGCTGAGGGTAAACTTGTTGGCATTACCGGAGAATGACTGGATTCTGGTATACTTCCATTGACAGTGCTTTGCATAGTAGTAGTAGTGCTATTAGATATCAGTGAGTCTTCCCTGGGCGTTGTAGATTGCAGCTCTTGTTTTTCCATTGAGACGTCTGGCTGTTCCTTCTGTGCTGTGCAGTCCTCCATCTGAAGAGAGGCGATATCTATTTCCCTTTCTACAGCTGCTGTAGGGGACTCCAGTGTCAGCTCGACTTCAAAGTATCTCAGTTTCTCCAGAGATTTCTGAGGCACAATAGTGTATGTTGTCATTCCCACTTTGGGAATGTAGTCCCTTGTCAGCTCGTTGGAAGGCTTGGGCTTTGGCTCAGAATCTGAAGCATAAATAGAAGCTGCCTTTGTTACAGCAGGGGCACATGGTGTTGATTCTTGACATGATGAGGTCTCGGAGGTTTGGGATAAGGTAAGTTTGGGGTCAGGGAGGTCTAGTTCCTCTGTGAAAGTGGCCATATCTCTCCTGTCCCCCGCCGATCGAATGCCAGGTGGCTTAGCTGGGGAAGGAACTTGGTCCCCCTGTTGTTGTGAAGGCATAGGGAGTGGTGTGAAATCTGTTTGCACTTGAGCATCCTCTCCAGTGGGGCATGATGTGCTGGTGGCTGCTGGGCTCTCCAACCTGTCAGTCTCCTCCCGGGGGGTTTCAATGTTTGCCTGAACAGAGGCCTGTGCTTCTGCATCCTGCATTACAGGCTGGGCCGGTAAGCAAGGCGCATCACAACATACAGTACTGCTTTCACCTTTGACACTTTCAGCTGTGGATTCCTCACATGCGGGCTGCTGACTTGCATCTTCAACTTGACAGGAGCCACTATCTGTACAGACCAAAAAGGATTTGTGACTTACGACAAATTTGTTCTGATTTACATTAGGGCCTAGTCCAAAAAATACAGCAGTACCCATCTTTGCAACATTTAGAACAGACATGATCAGTGCAGATATAATACAAGTATAACCTCACCGTTATTTGCCAGCTGAGATGAGTCTGTCTCAGCAGTTGTCCTCGGATCACTGTGCTCTGCAGAATCATTCACTGGGCTCTGCATTTGACTACACAACACAAACAAATTTGGGACATTAAATGCACTGCAAATACCATTCAAAAAAACATGGCTTAGCTTTTAGAAAGCTTTCTAGAGTTCGTACTTGCCATCTGAGGACAGATCACCAGACTGATCTTCCCCGCTGCCTTCCATAGACGGTGTGCTCAGCATCTCAGCATCTGGGGATGGAGAGTGCAAGGAGACATCTACTGACAAATTGAGACTGCTGTCCTCTTCCTGCATATCACTCGCAGTTCCAGAGATCATGGAGGCAGTTGTCTCCTCTTGCTCCATAATCTCCTCCAGTGTGTTGGTAGCTGCTCCCCCTGTAAAAAACAAACAAACAAACAAAACAACACAAAAAACACAAAAAAGCTCAAATAAAGGCATTCCTCATTTACTCAAACAGGTATCACATGTGAGCTGTTGCTTGATAATCTATAAACAATCATATTACATCCATGCTGATAAAATAAAACCCTTTGGTAGTTATGTATAATAAAACACTGGAGCGTTTGAAAAACAGCTTAAACTGTGTTGACAGATCTTTCAAAAAGTCCTCTCGGTGTAGCATTTCATCTAGTTCATTTAATACAATTTATTATTTTTAAGCTCCCCCACACCCCTGCAAACTTTGAAACTGAAACCCTTCTTTTTGCATCCTAAAGATTCATGTCACTACTCATGGTTCCTTTTGCAGTGAGTACCTCTGGCAAGTGAATCCCACTTAATCAAGCCATCTCTCACATCTCATTCTCCCCCCTGTCTAGTTCTTCATTCAGCACTTCAAGGGTGTGCAACAAAGAAGAGCAGAGAGCAGAAGGAATACTCAAGGCTACTTAAACCAAGCTGGAGCTTCTAACCGCACTCATGCCTGTGATCTCTGTGTGAGCGGAGGAGCATTGAGATGTAGAGGAACAGCAAGAGCCAGTGATCTCTCTCCCTGAACTTGATGCCTCTGAAAAATCGGGAGCAATGGGAATGGAGGCAGATGATGCTGGGCACATGCAGAGAGCAGTCACATTTTTATGATGACACTTTTTATTAACAAGTTCTGGGAGACATTGTGCTAGTGAATGGACCCTATTACAGAATAGTGAACAAAAGAGCTGTGTGATACTCTGCATGATGTAACAACACTGTGCGTAAGTACAAAAATGTAAAGCGCAAAGAATCTGAAAGACATTGCCAAAAGACAGAGGACAGAGAAGAAAACATTCCAATGTGGGAAAAGATTTAAAAGCAAAGAAGATAGTCCACAAGAGGGAAAAAATCTATCTTTAGGGTTTAGCTGCATACTGGTTTTAAGTGATGTTTAATTAGAATGAAGTTCTTTAAAGAAAGACACAACTCAACCTAAGCAAAGGCTGTAACACCTTTAACTCCCTTGATAAACTTGGTCCTGCGTTTATCACCTCATCAATCTCAAAAAATATAATGTCTGGTAAACTGGTGATTGTGGAGGAGGGGTGTGGTTTGCCACATAGGAAAATACACTGGTGCCTGATCTATTAAGGCAATTACAAGTATGTGTAAGTGAGTTTATTATATCAAAACAACAGTGCCTAAATAGCACTGATATGGCAGTCTACCCATTTAATACTCCAACCAGGTTAAAACACCACAATAAGGAAAAAAAAAATGTCTAGTACAATAGAACACATTCTCATACTTTCAAACAGACACTTTTACAAAAAATTATTTTCAAAATGAATAAAAAACTAAATAAATAGATAACATAAGCTCTACAGAAACAACATTAAAATGAAAACTGAACCAGCTCCCAGGAAAAAGGAACACTCAGACAAGAAACTTAAACTCAATAACGACAATTAAAGGTTGGAGGATTACTGTAGAATTCACAGTGATTTGGAATGTGCAAGTACTTATCCTTTGGATGTGTAAGTTACAGTGAAACAGTATTTTAAAAATCCCCCCCCCCTATACTGATAGAGGAGACAAAGGAAGAAAACAGAAAGTATGCCTCAAGCACATGTCAGCACATGTCGGCACATGTAGATACAAAAGGCAGAGAGCAGGTGGAGGAGGAAAGCAGGCAGTCAGGACAGGAGCTGTGATGCTTGAGGACTGAAGGAATGAGAGAGGCAGCACAGAACAGGCAGAGGAAGATGGCAGCAGGAACAGTGCAGCACAGATTCTTATTCACTTTCCACTGATGACTCAGAGTCTGTGAAATTAAACAGAGGGCCTACTTAATGAAATAATTTTCCATTCTCTGACTTCCATGCAGTTCCCAAAACATGATAATCATCCACTCCAACATAAAAATCATAAAATTAAAAATGATCTGCACGGTTTTATAGCAAGGGTTTCATATGAGCTGCTCTTACAATGGCCACTAGATGGTGCAAGTGTCAAATAATTTCAAAGAACAAGACTCCATCTGCAGCGTTTGAAAAGGCATTGATCTGCTATGGTGTTCCACTGTTGACTCTGAGACCAAAGTGCACATGTGTAAATGTCACTCCTCAAGAGTAGAGTCCGGGAAAAATGCAGAACCATAATGAAAACCATGATGTAAAAACAGTGCTAACCAGAGGGAGAAATGCAAACAAAAACAAACCTTGTACATTCTCATCAAGTGGAGCTTTGTCTTGGACAACAACAGTAGGGGATGTTGGGGGTGGAGGAGCTTTGCGTTTGGTTCTCTTCAGTGATGACTCTGCTGAGGACCCGCGACTTAAACCAGACATCTACATGACAACAACATTCAGTAATCAGTGCAAATGAGCACAGATGTTGTTCATAAAGGTCATGCAAGAGGTAAATGTTGTGAAGAAGTCACAGCTGCTGTTTAACCAGTAATGATTCCACTCACCTGGTCACTGTCCAGCTGTGCATCAGGTTCAGAGCTGAATCTCTGGCGGGGGCTGATGTCCGAGGGGCAGCTCTGGGACACAACAATCGGGGGTTGGGGTGCACGTCTCTTCTTTGGCATGTCGGTGGGCAATGTAGCAGAGATGAATGGAGAGGAGCCTGAGCTGGGCAAGGCCATGCTGAGGGGTCGAGGCTTGCTCACAAGGACTGGGGAAGCTGGGGCACTGGCAGTCATTGCCTTTAAAAAACAAACATCCAATCAGAACATGATAACAGGTCCTGTTTCCAGAAAAGGTGCACTACACGTCAACCAATGGCAAACATAAGTAAACAATCCTCCCTCTGCACATTTGAATAGATTTGCTGACCGAGCAGTATCTTTGCATAGTCAAATGATATTACTTAAGATAGGCAAAAATGAAACAGTATTGCATTATTGAAAGAAACTTCTACCTGTTCAGATTTTTTCTTGCTTTTTCTAAACATGCTGAAGAGGCCTTTGTTTTCTTTCTCTTTCTGATTTTTATCTTTGCTCGGTGTAACTGTACCTGCAAGGAGAACCATTATATCATGGTGTTAGTCAGAATTCTGATAGTGCTGTTGACATAGTTTATTCGGCGAACAAGACTTAACTACCTGTATGTGTCGGTGAGGCCGGACACACTGGAGAGGCGGTTCGGTCTGCAGAGCAAGTGAATGTGAGATTGAGAGCAGAGCAAGTTGTATACACAACAGTAACAAAGATGAAGAGGCATAACAAGCACTGCAGTTAACATGCTGAGGCTGAAAATCCCATGGCAGAATTTGCAGCCAAAGCTTGATTTTTTTGACCGATTAGTACTTACCTTTTGTGTCCTTTGCATAAACCTCCCTTATGGCATAATCATTAAGAGAACTGGACAGGTCCAAGGGGCCCTGTGATTGGACATCTCTGAACAGAACTGTCGTTTCCATGTCAAATTCGCATTTCTCGCAGATGGCTGGTAAGAGTTCAGCCAGGGGAACTCGTGGATTCACTCGCAGTATTGTTTTTTGAGTCTTTTTATAATTAATCACCATCCGCACAGTAGCCTGGAGAAGAGAAAAAGTGACACTTTGACAGACTTTATGTTTACTCAATCCAAAGTTTAAATTACAGTAATAGCAAATATTTATCTGCAAGCAACATGTCTCAAGTTTGTACCCTACCTCAGGCATCTGAGGGCCTGTCTTCTTACTCTTTTCCTCCACTCCTTTAGGCTTAACCAGGACCTTCTCTGCCTCCAAAGTTCCTATGAGAGCATTGGGCTTGAACTTGATATGATTTTTATTGGAAGTGACCAGCTCTAAGGTGTGGCTGGACGGGTTCAGGTGATACTTTGCGCAAAGCATCACTAACAGATCCATTAGGGGTTTGCTGAAAGACACAGAAAAGCAGACGAGAATCAATATAGGCCATCAACGAGAGGAACAGTGGTGAAATCTGGTTTACAGCCAGTTACACAATGCAAAATGGGACTTGCTCATTAAACCAATTAGGAGACTGATGAAAAATATGATTTGACATGCTTGAAGTTATTGAAAAAAAAAAAAAAAGCCAGGAAGCACTTGTATATAGTCATCGATTTTGTGCTAGTGTGTTTGAGAACTTTGCACACTGATCTGTAATAAACACCAGCTTAAAAGGTCACGCAGAATGTGCTATTGATATAATGTAATTTTACAATACATTAGCCACAGTAACTGTGTGAAGCTGCCCTACAGTTCACAAGTTCCTGACACTTTGACAACTGTTGAAATATAACAACATGAATTTAATCTTCACAATAATGTGTTCAGAGTCCTCCTTGAGGCCCTCAAGGATGCGGAAGGAGAAAAGAAGGTGAAGAATTTAATGCTTAATCCTTTTATACTGAATTGGTCATTTCTCAAGAGGCCAAGGGCCAAAAGATACCTAAGAAGGAATGTTTGTAAATTGTGTGCACTGGGAGAAAGGGCTAATCATATCTTAAGTAAACTCTGTTGATGGAAAGTCCGAGCTGTGTGAGTGAACTGGCTTGTAGGACACAAAGACCTTGTTCTGAAAAACTTCATTGACGTGGAGATATGTTGACACATGTTGATCTGATTAGGTGGTGGAGTCACAGTTGCCCTCTTACGCCTGCAACAGTTACACTTTCATTTGTCCACACTGAATATGTATTCTGATCATGTATTCACAAAATATCAAACCCATGCCATTTGACAGTGAACTGCACATGAAAACCTACTTCTATCTTTTCATGTCACCAAGTGCAGAGAACAAGAGTCAAGAGCACCAAACCAGATCCTTTAAATGGCACACATACTGTTAACCAAAACCACAACTGCAGCTACTCCACCTATCTGACTCAATCTAATTGGAACTTAACTTTGTGAGATGACATAATACAAAACTGGTCTCGTGATTCAGTTGTACATCTAAAATGTTAATTAAGTGTTCACTCATTAAAAACACATGACACTGCCTCCCCACCACCACCACCAAAATTGAATAGAACCAGTCCCTCATAGTGTATGTTACTGTATGAACTTGAAAAGCATAATGTACAAGTCAGGAGTTCTTTTGTCACAACACGTCTGCCCTACAAAGGCAAAAGGCAGCAAGTCCCCAGAGACTAGAGCAGAGAAAAAAAGACTTCTCTTGAGCAAACTTTCTTCCTGTCCAGACAATTGCATTTTAGACAAACTATTGGAAATGTGACAGGTTTTTTTTGTCTTTTTATGAAGCAATTTTTATCTTTGTATTATCCCTGAGCTCAGACTTGACATTTGACCCTTTTGGGGAAGTTTCTGCATTCTGCTTTTGCACAATCTACAAACTAAACAAGGGGTCATGCAAAGGAAAAAAGGCAGCAGCTTCCATTTGATCTCTCACTTGGTTCCTGATCGTAATATAAAAGTGTGATATAATTATAGAATATTGTTGCATTGTTAACTAGAGGCCAAAAGAGATAACAGCGCCACAGGTTAATAAATACCAGTTAATGTTCTCCATTAAAACTTCATACTGTTGCTGATGATCGATCTATTAGTATGTTATAGTCAGACACAATAAGTTAGTGATTTTTGCCTTGGTTTCTCAAACACTTTTCAGTTACTATAAATGCAATGTCCTATTTTCTCTCAAAAAACAAATAGTACACGCAGGATGTTTGCCCACATAATATAGCAGGTCTCAATCTGTTCCAAAAATGACAATAACTCATTTTCGAGCAAAAATGAAGTCACTAGCTTTTGACTGTGCATAGCAGACTTTGAATAAGCTCCACCCAGATTAGATATAGGTTCAGTGGCCTTACCTGCCATGGACCGTAGTCATTTTTTCCACTCCACCAGGCAGAACCACAACCAGAGAGAGCTCTTTTTCAACCAGGTTCTCCTTCTGGTCCATAGTCAAATGAGGGTATCCTGGGTACCTCTGGGAAAAGCCAGGGGAATCCAGGTTCTTCAGTGCTGGGGGAGATGGTGCTTTGCTTTTAGTCGACACCCTGTAGTTGCACAAGAAAGTGAATAAGAAAGTGTACATAATTCTCATAACTGCTTCAGTAGCTTGACAAATGTCTGACCATTGCCTTGAGGCAGTCAGGCAAGTGGGTAACGCTTAAGAGACTGTGTCAATGTCATTTGCACTTTCATCTGATTGCTCTTTTCAAAAATGTCATTAGAAAGGTTTGTTCTATCTCAGACAACAATCTGATTGAAAATCAAACTACATCAGACATGACATGAAAGGAATCCTTTCTTCCTCATGTTGAAGTAAGCAGCGCGGCTACTGCATGAAAGAGCCCGAGTCCACTTTGCAAACAAGTCACAAGACACTCAAGAGGAGAGATTTACTCACTGGGCCTGAAGAAAGTGCTCTGAATATACAGACATGTGAGACTGACAAATAAGCCCATAAGACCTCAGTTTGAATCACCATCGACAACTGTACGCCAGCATGTTTCAAGATGAAGGAAAACCATTTCACAAGTTCTTTTTAAATGTAGCACAAACATCCCATGTATTAATCAATGTCAACTTGGCAATCCTGATAAATTGAAAGTGTGTAAGTATGTATTACACACAAACACTTTTCATTTTAGACATGCATTTCTTAAATGTTTATCTGGACTCAGGGGTCACGGTATCTGTGTCAGTGCTGCATGAAAGAGAGAAGTGGCAGTCATGTGAGAATTACAGGCTGAGCAATTATGCCACACAAAATATCTTGGATCAACAACTGTACATACTATCTCTTGCTTCATTCACTGCATGATTTTCTGGTTGCACAAGCTGGCCATCTGTTAGGCAGACATACACAGGAAATCGCCGAAGCATTCTACAATCAGATAATTACACCATTATCATATTAAATAGATTAGGCCCCCTGGGAAGCAGCAAACTACGAAAAGCAACTTTGTTTAGGTTGTTTTAAAAAGGATCACCATTATAGTGAATTAGATGTGACACATTTTGTGTGTCTGTTCCCTTTGACATGACAAAACTACTCCCAATGTAAAAGAAAAAACAAGGTAAACACAAGGTCGCGCAAAGTCAATAGAGAGACATAAATTACTCTACTGCAAACAACATGAAATACTGTATGGTTCAGCGGCTCAGTGAGAGAGCCTATAAATCTAAGTCATTTCAGAAACACTCAGACATCAAATTGTTTAGTCAGCATAAGAAAACAAGTTTTGCCCTGCAGACCGAGCTCCCTGAATTACGGCCCACCGAGTCTCTTCTGGGGGCACTGAGAGGAATCTGAGCAATGTCTCAAGTTTAGAGGCACCTCTATGCCACGTCTAGAGACAGATTATTACTCTTCCTGGGGGGGGTTGCTGACCTTATGTTGACACTATGATAGATATGAAAACACACACACACACACAGAAGCTTACAGGCATACACATGCACATACATATACACACACATTACATTTTAAATCACATTTGCTCTATAGATATCATAAGCCAGTCATCACTCAAGTCACTAAATACATGTATGTGACCCTATAGCATGTGAAGCAGAATTACATTAGATAGACAGCGAGCTAGCTAGCTAGATAGACAGATAGATAGAGTCTTTATTCTCCTTTTTCCAAGGAGGTTTGTAGCCACCGTCTGTACAAAGCCTCACATAAACACACAGAACAGCTGGGCAATATGGGCAAAATCAAATGTGACAATATCTTTCACCAAATACCTCGATATCGATATTGTAACATATTATAGGTTTAACTGTTGCTTTCATAAGATATTTATACATACGAGATTTTTGGTAAACAATCATTAGTAATGTGGATATGACGACTAAGCTAGAAGACTCTAATAAGTTCAGAAAATTGTAATTCTTTACTGTAATGCAGTCTTTAAAACCGTGATATGGCGTAAGTGATATAACTTGTGTAATATCACTATATTACAATATCTGAAATCCTAGATGCATATCACAATATCAATAAGATATCGATATATTGCCATGTAGTTATGCCATGGCATAACTACATGGCAGACATAAAAGACATCCATACAAGATACAATCACTTTTATAGACACACCTGTCACATCAATTCCTGTCCCAGTCTTGGTTGATGAAATTATGCATTCAAAGATTATGAATCCAGCATCAGGAATGTACACTCTAACAAGGGATGTAACATTTAAAAATATCTCTGGTACAATACATGCTCATAAACAAAATATGTTTTGTCACTATGTATCTTGTGCTGGAAAGTATCATAAATGACAATACAATTTACAGGATTAACACAATGCACTCACTTAAGACAATTACGGTTGGGAATCACTGGGTAATATGCTACTACCATGATATTTTACCCATGATAATGATGATATCACAATTCAGGCGATTCTGTGCTATGCAATATATTGTAAGATAATCAGCTGTGATACATCACCATATCTGTAACTGAAGAAGAAACGCAAATATCTTGGAAAAGGCAAAATAATTTTCCACTGAGCAGGAATCAGTCGTGTTCTTCAGTGTTTTACTATGCACAGTGACTGCAATATAAACATGACAAAACAGTTCCAGTTCAAACACCTACAGGCAGGGAACAAATACGTCTCATATGTACTCAGACGTGCATATGTACAAATTTAGTTGAAAACTCAAACATCAACAGCTGGCACAAGAGTATTGATAATGTACGACAAGAGGAAGTATCATAACATTTCAATATTTTGACTCACTCCTAAACACAATGCAGTAAAATGTAGATGTAATAACACCATGGATGCATATAAATACAAGCGGCAAACGATGTGATATGGTATTGTGAAAAATACCTACAATACCCAGCTGTTTTAGATTTTTTTTTTTTTTTTGCATACAAAAAGCTGCTGTCCCAAACTAAACTCATGAGTGTGCTGCAATACCGAGGGGGAGGTCTAATGTGGAGGTCTAGTGTGGAGTAGGCAGGCTGGTGAGAGCGTTAGGCTGAGCGAATACTAATGCGCAGCTCATGCACATAGTTGGTCTGGAACCATCAGATATGATCATGAATACCTCAGTGCCAGTCAATATGTCAGTAAAGCCGTAGCTAAAACAGACACACCAACTGTGGTCACAACTGGGGTACAAAGTCCACGTTTCAGTGCTGTGGGTGTTTATTTGGCAAATAGATTATAACTCTTTCACACTGTCTTACTAGGGTTAGGGTGAGGATTACGGTTCTCCACACATTTGAAACAACCACAAATGGACCTAATAGGAACATTTATTTATGATGACATGTGTGAATCATGTGAAATTTGGCTTTGGGACCAGAAACCTATATTCTGAATTAAAGTGAATAAATCAATAAGTTAAGACAAAACAAACCATTAGAAATGCTTTGCCTTAGCTATGCCTTAGGTTGAGGGTTGGAGCAGTTTAGATAGCTGTGTCATCAGTGGTTTTATTGAGACATCTCAGTGCAGGTGACAGACACGAAGACACAGGCTGGTTTGTTTTTGCCATCCAAACCCATGTTTTTTCAGAAGCCCAGGGTGTGTTGCTGAATGAGGGGAGACGTGTTGAAGCTTGACTGGGCTGATGCCTCATTCATAGGGTTTTCCTTGGAAGGTCTGACACTCACAAACAAGCCCATTCAATGCCACAGGACATGCTTGACAGACATGATCATAGAGTACCAGGAAATAACAGGGCTGTTGTCATTGTGCCATATGTTGTTTCATCGTAAGATAATCCTATGAACTTCACTAACACAGACAAATGGACACTTTGCCCTAGATGCAACTACTGTGACAGAAAAATACTGAAAGGTCGTGTATTTCACAGCATATCTAGGCGAAAGCTCACATGCCAGCTACTGTGGCCTGAATTCGGTCACAGATTGATCTGTAAATCTGCGGCTGAAATGGAGAAATGGCAAAAACAGATGTGTAGATATCTGGCGTTCTGCCCCACACCTGAGAGAAATGTGCTCAACAACTGTAGACAGGGCAAAAATCACTGAAAATATTCATCCAAATGTGTGACTGACTGCAAGTCTCATTCACTTGAGTACTACCTCATGCATGTTAATAAATTCTTCCTCTGACAGATCTGGAAATGGCAAATGAATACCACAGGTTTATCATAACATGGGAGTGCTGATTCTCATGTAAAAATACTTGGAATACCTATGTGTTTATGTGTGGAAGAGAGAGAGAGACGGAAACAGAGAGAGAGAGAGAGAGAGGGTTTGTACAACTCTCAAAACATCAAAAATGAGAAAGCTATTTAACTGATCAAGAGCAACTTTTAAGTTAATTAGCTCAATTAAGTCAGTTTTAATTACCTGTACTATTCATGCAGTATAAATACTCTGTAGTGGGTAACTGGAACACGTGTGTAATAATCATAAATATATAAAAGTATGGGCAATAGTATAGTAGTGCACAAATAATCATTTTACAAAAAGGAGTAAAAAGCTGAACCAAGGAATATCCAAATTCCTTACATTCCACTGCACATTGCTCCAGCTGGTAAGATTTTAACCAGAACCAGTTCAGGCATTTTCTATGTAATTCTTCCTCTCAATCAATAACAAAGCCCTTAAGGCAAGATTTGGGAATAAATATAACAATGGACTGGTGGGAGTAGCCAGGAGAAGTCACCAGACCAAGCCACTGGTAGAAATTTGACTTTCCTTTTCTCTGAGTTTCTAAGAGGACTAAAGATTAGCAAGAATGCCTGCTGTGGTATGTTAGCAGCTGCTGTGTAGCAGAAGGCCCCTTGGGGAATGGTGGGTTCATGTACAAAGAAGCAAACACGTTTTCAAAGAGGCCTTCCTGCTCGTTCCCCCCCTTCAGACAACACCCCAAGTATTTTAAGAAACAAGGGCAAAAATGCATAAATGCCAACAACCACATCACAACCACTCCGCTTTGTAATAGTTTCCTGGCTGGTCAACTGTGCAGGCTTAAACATGCCACCACACAATCACTCAAATGCACCCTCTACCTTAAGCTACACAACTGTGCACAGTGTAAATTTGCTAAATATAAAAAATGTACCTTCTTGAATTCAAAAGTGGCAGAGCAAGAAAGAGACCCTAACCTAAATTCATGAAGGTCCTCTTCACTTTCAGATTAAGCCAATCTGTGCTGCATAGAGACAATACTACAGACATCAAAAGGAGCAAAAGTTAGAAGCCAGGTGTGACTATGAGAAAGACCCACTCATCCTCACAGACTGCAAATATTTCATGCTGTTCCCTTACCTCTGTGCTTGAGGCTGCCCCCGCTTAAATACTTCCCATGCTGTTGCGTATCTCCCATGGGTAGACAGACAGACTCAGCTCTATCTGAATAGCTGAAGCAGGCCTACCTTAATGCCACGCCCAAGCCGTGACATCAGAAATCTGTCTCCTGCACCTAAATCCCTGTCACTGAGGCCCCCTCACTGAGTCTCAGACAGCTCTTACGCACAGTGTGTCAGTAAAGAGGCACGCCTCCCACAGTCAGTAATAAGCAGGAAGGTAATCAGCTTTGCCTCCCTGTGCAGACATGAACCTGTGGGCAGGGCCAGTGGAAAACCATGCACTGAAATGCACTGCAGCATGTGGGCAAACACTTTCTTTATTGGCTCAGAACTCAGAGGTACAGTGGAGTAAAAAAATGCAGGGCTGTTATAATGTATTTTGAATCGCAAATGGTGAGAAAATTCGGAGTAACTGAACATACTGGTTATGATGGAATTAGGAGAAGAAAATAACCATGAAAACCAGGGGGCATTCTAACCCGGTGTTGTCTTCTGACAGTTTTGAACAAGTCATGGAATGCACCCCACTCCCTAACCTAATCAGGTTGCTCTCCTGTGTTTCTCTTTCATTACCACAAACACTGCCAACTTTTCACAACCACACCTTAGCTCTGAGTACTGACTCATTCTGCGATCATGTTAAAAAAAAACTTGTTAACTGCACATTATGATAATGATGGTTATATGTGACAAATATAGGAAGTAAATAACATAAAACAGTATGTAAACAATTACTTACAACTGAATATAGATGAGCTGTAAATTTCAGACTCACTGCAGATAGTACAGTTTAACTTGGAAAAATAAATGTGAAAAGCTCTGACTAAGACGATGTCCATAAGTCAACAGACACATTTATTAGAGACAGATGGGTGATACCGTAAATAATTAAAGCAGTCAAAAGGGTCTGTCAGCACTTGTCACTTTACAAATCAAGCTCTCTGTTTTCATTGCTAATTTAGTCAACACATAACAATAGACGAAAATTAAAAAGCATTCATTTCCTGAGAAGTCGAGGAGTGACATGCAAACACGACGGCAGCTGAAAAGTCAATGAAAGAGGTCTATTTGCAACAAAAAGCAGGAAGCTGTGACCTTGGCTTCTAGCTGTATTATTATTATTCAGGTATACTTCCTACATTACATGGTACAATGGGACCATGAAATCAACAAAGTTTCTTAGGTATTTCCCTGAACCTCATGCCCCACAGTATGAGAATGTTATTCTCTGCAGATTTAAAAGTGCTTGATGTAACATAATAGCTGTGCCTTTGTTTAGAAAAGTGAACTTTGTCCCTTGCCTCATGAGTAAGGGAAACAATACAGTTACTTTTCTATTCTGAAACAGGAGGCCATTACCAGTTCTCTGTTTACCGTTTATCAGTAGCCCTACACTTTCACTTAAAGTATTTGCCCTAACCTCTACAATAACACAAATGACTCCCATCAGAAGATAAGGAGTGAGTGTGGATGGAGTTGGTAGGGGGTGGGAACTGACCACTGGGGTGGAGTTGAAGAGTTAACAGAAGGGGTAATCCCTATGGAAAGACAAAACACAGAGCCAAGGCCACAGCTGGTAATTTGGTGAGAGGTCACTCACAGTAAACACAAGCTGTTTAAAGAGGGTCTGGAAAGGCCATTACTCCAGGAGCTGTGTGGGATGGAAAGAGATTAGGGAGAAAAAAGAGCACAGGGACCCTATGAGAACTTCCCACTTCCTATGTGTATCCTTTATTATTTTAGGCAAAACAAAAGCCTTTTTCCCACAACAACTTGTAGCGCAGGCCAAACCAAACACAAACTCTCAGAGTGTATTTCGCACCAATATTTAGAAATCTGATAAATATAGTGCAGGGACATTACCAGGCTTGTGGTGTGATTACTGTAGCTTTCCAACACAGTATGCAGTAACTTTCTGTTATGATCTGCCTCATTTTCTTTCAGTGCTTATTTCTCCTTCCACTTCTCACTGCCTTGCACTATATCCATATTGTACAGCTCCTACAAGCAGCCAGAGTCAGTAAGTCTGTTGGTAATGAGATTTCAGATCATTCAGGGTGATCTCTCTTCCCTGTACATGACCCCAAACAGCAGAGGTCATCCTAGCCTCTGAAATGGAGTCTGCACCGTTCCCTTTACCTTATCTCACAGGAGCTCAAATGTTCTTACTTCAGGCTTTGCCCACAGAACAAACCTGTGATTTTGCACAAACACATGGTACACATATTGTACTGTATACCAAAGATTAAGAAAAAACAAAAAGCTAAGCTGTGTGTTGCAGTCCATTTAGAAGGGGGAATTAGATTGGACTGTTTAGGCTTGCATGTATTTATATCCATTAGAAACTCCAGACAGTCAACATGTACGACAAAGAGAAAGTAATTATCGCTCTGATGTCTGCATGTTTCACTGTGTGTGTGTGTGTGTGTGTGTGTTTTTTTTAGTTTTTTTTTTTTTGTGAGACTAACATTTACATAAAATGACCTGGGAAGAGAGACATTTTCCCCTTGAGTCATAATTATAACTATCACACTGAGTCCTTTCTTCTGAAACAATGCAGCATTGTGTACAGTCAGGCTTCTCTCAAAGACAAACCAGCATGCTTTTCCCGTTTTGCTGGTCACATGAAGAACTGAAGTTTCTCAAGTGAGCATGCAGACTACTGGTGTCACGACAGCAACATTTTGACTTCAGTATAATCAGTACTCAACACTAATTGTTATTTTTAAAGATTTGATAATACTGTACAATGATGCCACAACAAAAAGAAACACCCAGCACTGTTTAACCACACTTGACCTTGACAGCTTTATAGCAACTGTTGGGGGTGAGGCTTGATATATAGCTTGGAGTGCTTATATTTGCTATAAGCAAACCGAAGCTATATTTGGCTCCAAGCACCAGTTTTGTCAACAATTTGAAGTGGACTCAGTTCAAGATGCAGTGGACTGTTTGACCCTGTTGAATGTTTTCAACTGTTTGACACAGACTGCTGCACTGCAGTGACAAACACCGGATTACAGCTCTGTGTTTTCCTATCCTTCTACGAATACCTGCTTCAGTCTATGTGTTGGAATTGAATTTAAGCTTGCAGAACACATTAGGTTAAAGCATTTAATGTTCAGGAGGTTCAATATTCAATTCGGCCATCAGTACTGGTATTGCAGTACTGAAGTTTCGGTTATTGTGACAGCACTAATGCAGGCAGTGATCTTACACTTTGCAAACACTTATTAGTCGGTTTGCACAATGCTAGAAAACTGCAGCATAGGTCATGTAGTGTGAAGCTGGATCTAGATACTTTTTAGCAGTCTGATATTATGCCAAATTCAACTCATGCATTAGTACCATAGCTCCCGTATGCACAAATAGCTGGGTTGATACAGCAAGTATGAACATGTGCATGAGGATAGCGCCATCTAGAGAACTGATTCAAAGTTTGTACTGTTTTATTTCCAATTTCATATTTCCTGTTTGCTGTCTTAGTGATAGGTAATACTTGATAGGTGATAGCAGTGAGCTATGATTTGTCATCAGCTGGCCAGATTTTAGAAAACTTGCGAAGTTCTTGTTCACTGGATCCATAGGAAACTGTCTGATATGATCAACCAACACGACCCAAGACTGACTCGAACATTTTTGTAAAAGATCTCATCTAACCACGGCAAACACAGATAACAGAGGTCAAACAAATCAGGACAATTTGTTAACATCAAACTATTGCATGTTGTTGCAGATAAGCAAAAGGTCCGACTGGGTGCATACAAAGAGCAAATTCATGTTGGGTCATTGAGAGTCTTACGAAGGCTGAGGGTGGGAGGCATCCAACTGTTATGTGCTGGACGAGCGCATAACAGAAACAAAGAGAGGGCCAAGACTTCCAAGCTGTTTACATATCTGCATTCTAGCCAGTGTCAAGCCAGGATTTCAAATCTACTCACACATTTTACAATGGTTTTGCAAAACATACAATATCAATAAACAATCTTGCACCGTCTATAAATTATGCTAAAAATAAGCTATAATAATTCACCCACTGTCTTTCATAATTTTCATAACAGCCCAGTGATAAGCATTCATTGGTATTTACGGTCAATGCGTTGGCTTCAATGCGGTAACAAAGACTACCCATTATTCCCAGTTCCCTGGACATTAGCCATTTTGTCTCTTTTAGCCATGTGAGGCAGAAAGAACATTATCCATGTGATAAACTGTGCCTTTAAGACACGCACAGCAACAGTACATGCTTATATTATATTTTCTTCATTATATCAACTAGGTGCATATCGTTCAGTGACACTCTTTATCTGGGTTTTTTGAGTATAGAAATGTTAAAAAGGCTTCCTGAGGGTAGTACACTGTGGGCTAAATTAAACTTCATCAACTACTTATCCAGCTGGGAAATCTTTTTTCCCACTTGTTGAGTGTCAAGAAAATGTCAAGGAGAGAATGTTTTAACAATGTCCTAAAAAACAGTGAGTATAATTTGCCACACTTTTCTTTTGGTCTCATTGAGGGCCTAATATCCTTAAAGGTGACCAAATATTTATTGTTTCTGACACGGTTCATAGTTGTTGTAAAAATAACTAGTGACTGAAACATGTTGCTATGGGCAGCATTTCAACTTGACATAACCCATAGTTTCAGGCACCATTATCTTTGCATCAATCTGTAGTAAGTTTGGCCCATCCCTCTAGCCATAGTTTTCATCACTGGCCTCATACGAGCAGCTGTGCCCTTGGACTGCCTGCATGTCTGGAAACAGCTGTGGAGATTCACGATACCTTAACCAATTCCACATTTTGCCCTGAGCAAAGCCAGCCATGTGAGATCATGGTTTAAGGTGTGTCCAATTATCAGGACCAGCTCCAAACACTACACCATTAGAATAGGCATGGACAGACAGACAATGCCGCTTAATGATACACAATCATAATGAAGAAAATAACATTTTTATTGCCAAGTAGTCAAACGTCCAAAAGGCACCAGATGCCATTCTAAACAGGAAGATCACAGCGCTGACAATTCGATTACTGCCCTGAGATCAGTTTTCCAGTGACCACAGCACATGCAGACAGTAGGAATTTAAAAACCTCTTCTGCAATTTTGAAAAGACTGCCTTATGTTTTCATTTCAGTAATACATCTATCTGCGCTACCAACTGCCCTGCCTGGAGAACAGCCAGCCTAGTGTTTTTGGCAGGGTCAGTAGTTGGATAACAAATGTAGCATAGCACTGAGGGTCACATCAAATCTTCGCCTATGACTGCATTTTCAGGAGCAGCGGTTTATTGGCTCCAAATACAAGAAGCCACAAATAAGACAGAGAACATGTGCTTTCCCCCACACCACAACAGCTTATGGAGAGGTTGGTTTTCTTTTCCAAATAATAGTCAAACCACAGAGAGATTTAGGTAGTCTGCTGCTCTCCACTGCCAGGGAGTGTGGCTTTGCTCCCAAATTACACAACAGCTGTGAAATATGAATAAGCGTCATACCAAGACAGTATATTTTTCAACGTGAAGTGCCTGAATACTATTTTTATAAGTGGAAAACTAGACAATACAGGACTGGAAACTCTGCATGGATTGCTGTCATGGAACGCAGGATTGGAAACTTTGAAGGGATTGCTACAAATCTAAAAATCACAAAAGCTCAGCAAATCTCTGAATGCCACAGGAGTGAGTAGTGAGTCTGTAAAAAAAAA
>OMLB01016945.1:28912-78532 GCA_900302555.1 Myripristis jacobus
TACTCCTCACTTTTAATGATTCCAACCACTGGAATACAAGCAGCTGACATCATCTCCGAATCCCTACCAAGACTGATGAGAAATTCCAACATGTCATGCACTCCCAGCACTTTTAAAGATGATGGTCTTTGACTGCAATTGGACATGACAAATCAGCACCTAATAGAATCTCCGTTTACACAAGAAATGCACACAGAGATTTGAGCACTGTGAGGAAAGTTGGGCTCATACTACCCACTGGAGCTCATCGCCGTGAGGATGTCGGATGGGCTGCCTTCAAAATACTTCCCATGACCTCTACATATGGTCAAGGCAATTTCTCAGTAAAACTTTGAGAGCAGGAAATGAGTGGAGTTCAAAGGTTGAAATGTCTTTAACAACTGTGACTTCACTTACTGAGACTTCACTGAGGGAGAGGAATGTTGCTTATGAAGATGCACTGCTTTTCACTGCGTTTGAGCGTGTCTTTGGCAAGTGAATATTTCCATATTTTTTTTTCCAAGTGGGACAAAATGGTTGTTGGTGAGGTTATAGCACAGGTTATTATGCACATTTTTCACACTTTCACCACTTTTGTCAGTGCTATTTTCCAAGCTGGGTCAGTGCAGTGGCAAGGGTGCGTTTTTAATTTGAGACACAAAAGGCTTATTGTGCAAACACAGAAACTACAGGTCTAATTTACTATTCATCTCACTGACAAATAAAGCACTGTACACAGAGATAATCACGAGGGTTGGCAACCCAAATGACAATTCATAGCCAACATACCTCATACCAGCAGAGCGTCGTCGATGGGAATTACCCTGGGATCCATGATCATCCATGGCTGAGTCCATAGGTTTAACAAAATCCCTTGGACTAGGCAAAAACAAACAAAAATGACAATTCATTTTGTTAATAGCAGCTTACATTGCAGATTCTACAAACCTGCCGCTTTCAAGTGATGCAAATGGGCGAATCCCATATGAGGTCATCAGTTTCTCAGTCATAGGAACATTTTTTCCCTCATTATGCAAGAGAGAGCTCATATTGTCTCAAAAGTGGGCTATTTATCTAGTTATCCACCTACCATGGATGCCGCTGGCTTTCGGGGCAGTTGTCCACTTTCATCAGTCTTCAAAAAAAAAAAAGGTGACATTAGCAGATTAAGGTCACTGCATTTGATTTTGTTCTAATAAGTGATCCATAATTTCCGTCCTGGAGTTTCGCGTTATTTCCACCGTTCAAGACATTCCAGAGTGCCGCAGTTCTCCTTCGCCTCTACTTAAGTTAAATGCATTCACCCACATGTAGATACTTCAGAGCTCAAACTACACTGTACACAGCTGTGCCAACTTTTCTCTGCACATCGAACACATTGCATCGCAGCTATACGCGCTGGGGGCGTTTATCTCATTCAGTTTACCTCCCTACCATCCTCACAGGGGGTTTGGCAATAACATGTCTCCTGCAAGTTACAGTGTGGTGGAGAGATACAAAGTAGCGAGAGAACAGCACCAGACCCTGAAAACAAAGATTTAACGCCCGCTTATCAGGTATTAGTGATATATAAGTTACACGAATGCAACAGACTTCTTGTTTTTTGTACTTTTTATTTTCTTAATTCTTCATTTGGCTACAGCGACATCATGTGGGCTGTTTTAGAATAATCCACAAGAGGTAACATTACAGCAACAATTACAACAAAAACAACAACAACAACAACAATAATAATAATAATAATACGAACACAGCCTATATTATTATAATAATGTTATGTTTTTTTGTTTTTTTGGTTTGTTTGTTTAAAGAAAAACAAAATATCCTAAAGCACCTGAAACAAGCACCATGTGAAAACGTGAAAGAACAATACTGTACAGAGCTGATCTTCAAAACCAGCTGTCTTGTTACACAGGAGGTGCAGTGCTGGAGACATTGGCATCCGCACAGTAAGACATCTCCACGCCATGTGAGCAGTCTTGTGGGTAGAGGCCAGTCATGGTCAGACCGGTTACCATGACAAACAACCCAATCACGATGAGGATGGTAGGTATCAGGTTTTCACCCTGGAACCAGCGGCCAGAGGAGAGCTTGAGGAAGCACGCTGATGGAATGATGAAGATAAGGGGCGTGGCGCTCAGCACACCCTGGAATGTAGGCAAATGATCAATGTACCATTTAATACAATACACACAGAAACGGGTACATACAATCATACACATGCACATATATATGGAAGTCTGTTTGTTAATGATCTAAATGGGCGTAAAGACAGCCTTGAAACCTACGAGGATTAAATAGAGACTGATGTCTTGTTTTTCTATTAAGTCACGATGACTTACATTCAGCTCCAAAACAACCCCAAGACAGTCATATGCCAAGGATATTGCTGTGCACACTGAGACTATGAGCAGAGTTATGCCCACATGCTCAGCTTTTGAAAGATCTCTACTGCAAATAATATTGGACACCACCTGAAAACATAAAAGAGAATATGAAAATGAGTGTGTCCTAATGAACATATATTAAAAAATTTGTACCTTGTGCAAATTGACAGAATACATTCTAATGTAAAGCTGCATCCTTATTGCAAGTCAAGAGAAGGCGACACACAGACACCAGAGGAATAACTGGGAAACTACCAGTACAGCTGTTAGGGACAGGAAATCACTGTCCCTGACATCAGTAAATGTTTAATTCCAAGGCTGAGGCGTCTCAGCAAGAGTGTGGCTCACCTCTCGTGTCACAAAACATTCCAGTGGAAAAGTGGTTATTATACTGAGGCCGAAACAGAAGCGACCAAATGTTGCCAGGTTATCATTTCTGCAGTAGTTCTCAAAGATATCTCCTGAAAAAGAGTGAACACATTATTATAAAAACACGAGTTCACATAAGTAATTGGTATGTAGCTCAATATCTGTCATGTTGCTATTTACTATTTAGTGCATATTCTGAACTGAAACAGCTGTACACCACCTTGTGTGTAGCCAGTGAAGGTGGTATAGCCAGCCACAGCAAAAGCAGCGCTGACTATGAAGGCAGAGCCAACAGACACATGGGTGACGCGAGACCAGCTTGTCAGAGTTGGCTGCTCCAGAGAGCCATACATCAGAAAGCTGTTGTGGTGACATATAAAGGCTAAAGAGACACAGGGACAGAATTCAGTTGTCGCCCATCGAGTTGCATAATCATACAAACCAAAACACTGAACATATTGCTGCTTTTGGATGAAAGCCTTAGAACTCCAGTATGGCGCTTTCACTCACTTGCTTGAGAGGTTTCCAACTGTGCCTGTCTCAATTCAGGCCGCACAGCACTACATTCTCCCCAGTGCATGCACACACTAGCCCTGATGGACTCCTTAACAGCGGTTAAATGCCTTTGAATAGATGGGTATTAGCCACTCGCCCAGAACCCTCAAAGCATTTGGCCCCTCATGGCACCATACTGTGCATGAAAGCCTTGGATGACCAGAGAGACCCAGCTCTTCACTCCTGGTGTACACTCATCGACAAAGTCCCATTCAGAAAGGTGAAGACCACATACAGTTATTTGAGATGCCGAGGACTGATTTGCCAAAGCGTAGCAGTATTCAGCCACTGAGACAGAGTGCTCATCACATGAAAAGCAAAGCAAGGATATTATCCCTATTATCCCATTTTTGGCTGCAGAAGAAACTTTGGATATACCTGGCTTTCATCTAACAGCAACATAACATAACACTCCAGGCACACAGCACCAACATCACCATTACTTTCTTCCCCACAACATAGTCTCCATCATCACACTCAGGATCAGCAGCAGCAGCAGCAGTATCATCATCATCATCACACTTTGACAAACTCACCAAAAGACATTACACCAACTGCCTGAATTGCATTCCACTTTGCAAATGCCCATGCATTTTCTGTAGGGAGGCTAGAGGAGGGTTGAAATTACATATTTCAGTTACAAAGGAATACAACACAAGACCAGTTACATGGCATCTTTTTAGTGGGCATCCACAAAAATATTACGACACAATTCCGAGAAATTCAGATTAACATCAACTGGATTAACTGAAAATTGACAAACTGCAAATACATAGAACATACACTTGAGGTCCAAAGGTGGCTGCTCTGATGATTACAACGATGAGGATGACAAGGGTCAACACCATTGACAGGAAGGACACCTAGGAACACAGAGATGTTTTATATGCAGCACTTTGTGCACTCAGAAATCATTGTATGTACAACACTGAGTCATGTCAGATCAGCTGAATTACCTTCCCAAGCCTTCCTATGTTGCGATAAAGAGAGAGAGGCAATGTAAAGAGAATGGTCGACACCAAGATCACAAAGTGACGCTCTGCGAGAATGTGGTCAGGACCAACTGCAAACAACATCACTGGTTAACTGGAGTCAACTTTACATGCTATAATAACTTTTGTGACAAAAATGTATCAACCTTTAGGTATTAACTTGGTAAAGTCTTGTTTTAATGGCATACATAGTGTCAGTTGGGACTTTTAGATGGAACAAACTTCATGCAGCGTACCTCCTGGTATTCTCTGAAATACTTTGGTTAGCGTGTCACCAGTAGTGATGTTGTAACTAATCATGGCTGAGGAGGAAGACAGAGATGAAACATCAAATTGGTGCACAGTATCTCTGTCTATCTGTAATACTGTATCAAATGTTAGTTTACTGTAACAGAATAGAAGAGAAGAGAATAGAAGAGAACAGAAGTCTAGGTTGTACTAATTAGGCTACTCACTTTACATGACTTACCAATGAAAGGGTAAAGGAACTGCAATCCAGACAGAATTAAGTATCCAGGGAACCCAAAAGTGCTATGAACCAGTGACTGATAACTGTTTGTCCCCGATATATTGCCTCCTTTAATCAATAAGATGATTGAGTAGTCTGCCAAGAAGCAGGATATCATGTTATTTGTTTATTTCATAAAAAATAAAGCCACCTCTACCTTAATGAGATTTATAAAACCCACCTGTGATGCAAGCTACAACTATCAAAAGCAAAAGGCCAAGGGGAAGGCCTGCCTGGTTCAATGCATATGGTAAACCTGAAATAAATAAATAAATAAATAAATAAATAAATAAATAAATGAATGCAGATGAAAAAAGCAAACAAACTAAACAAAACAAAAAAAAAACACCACGCCACTTTATTCTGTGAAATGCTTTGTTGAATAATGCATGGGATTCATTTAGTTTTTGAGGACGAAGGAGTTAAAGGGGGCACTTGGGGTTAACAGGCGCCAGTCATATGATGCAGAGGGTTTACCACTGGAGGGCTTGAATGAGAGTTTTTTGTTGCAACAAAATCCACCATGACTACTGACACATTAACGGGATTGTCACAGAATGTGTGGAATAGCTATAAAGAACTTGAAAAAAAGAAACATCATACCGACTGCATATAATTCATTTATTTGCGGTTATTTTGTAATATACCTAAACTATGAATGTCAGTTATTTACCTATTATTCCAGATCCTATGATGGAATTGATAAAATTAAACGCCGTTGATATAATTGAACTTTTTCCTTCGCCAGCAACTTGTTGTGGTAGAATTATTAAAGTCTTGTCATCTTCACTGTTCAACTGGAAAGCACAATAACACAGACACAAAATAAAGGAAACCATATCAAACTGTAGTTCGTGTGGTTGGCTAAAACATAGATATCATCGGCCTACCTGCTGAGCCATCTTGTCCACCTGCTTGTTGTCGATTTGCTTGATAATTCACGGGAGTCAACATCAAGCGGGATCCTCAGTGCTCGCACATGCCTGCCGTGGAATTAGGTTAGAGGAACTCAGAAAGTTGGTCATTTTAGCCCAACCGTAGCCTATTTAAATCACCGCAACAGCGCCCCTGAAGGGGGGTCCAATGTTTGACACCTGATTGCAAAATCTGCATGGAGACTCATGATGCAGGAAATTTGGAATTAAAGGATTATAAAGCTGAATATACAGCTAAAAGACTCCATTGTGGGGGTGGAGGGATGGAGAAAAAAAATTGTAATCAAAGAACAATATACAATTATGAATAGTAGGCTACTAGAAAATGCAACAGCTCAAAGGGGTATTTAGAAAAAGGGAGGCAGTACTTTTTTCATGCAATAATTTGCAATAATAAATCTCCATATTATGTCATGATTTTAAATGTCCTGTACAATTTAAATCAAAAGATCATCTTTCGTCTAAAAAAATAAATTACCCTCAAAGGTTCACTTTGGTTGCATACATTAAACTTTATGTGGTTTTGGAGCTACAACATATCTCATTGGTTACATTGCTGTCTGCAGCCACCAGGGGCCATCAGATCCCTGGAAGTGAGTGCCCTGGAACACAGTCAACTCCATCCAAAGAAAATTAACTTATTTCATTTAACAAACTGTATTTCATGGCTGTTAATCTCATGGATTTATGCAGTCATGTAATTTCGTGGACGGGGTCGTGTCTCTTGGACACTGCACGCGTCAGAGGCCAGGTTTTAAAAAAGAATAGCTAAATAAAAGCCTGAGCTGGCGTCATCCAGACTCATTCTTATCAGACTGTTGGAACTACATAGAGTTGCCTACTAGAGATATTTCTGCATCTATGCCACTCTCCAAACACCCTTCAAAGTGACATGCGCACACACCCGCACGCACACACACGCACGCACACACACACACACACATACACACACACACGTTTCTAAAAATTAGGATAAAGTCTGGGAACAATGACGCTGTAGGGGATAAGTAGTAATTATACTATGTGTTACTCCATCTCCGTATTCCCGACATGTACGTGTGTAGATATTCATCAACATGATGGGAAACAGTCAGTCCGGCGCGCTTCAGTCTCTCCACTCATTTGGTACCCAGGGACATCCGGAAGCACAACAGAGTCCTACTATACTCTGTTAGGCGGAGGGGCGGATAAGTCACTACGACCACACTCACTGGGCTCCTATTTTTCACTTCTAATTGGGATTCTGTATGGGAAGAAACAACAACAATCAAAAGTGAACCGACAGGTGTCTTTAAATCACATTTGACTCTGTTTTTTTTAGTCTGAAGATTTGCCTCGCCCATTATTCTCTTGTATCTTTCACCTGCCGAGGATGAAAAACTGACGGTGAGTGGACTAGGATGAGTGTGGCTGTCATGATGTGAGGTTTTGGAAGTTGTATCCTTCCACTGTGGCTGGTTTTTGTATCAACTGAATAGTGGGTTTGATGTTTATTTACTTAAAAAAAAAAAAGCAAAACAATTTGGGAGTTTTGTAGTGGAGAGAGGCTTGTTTTTGTGTTTGGATTGTATGACTATTATTTACTTACTGGGGTGCCGTTTGAGGGCCATGCATTCAAATAATGTGGAAAGTTTAAAATAGAGGAGGAAAAAAATATCAAAGGCCTTTTTTCGGCCTTGGTGTTGAGAGGCAAGGCCCAAGATTGGAGGAGCAGTTGCGCCCCAAATGTTGCACACTTGACTAAACGAAAGAAGTCGAGACTGAAGCCTGTATCACCTTTACTCAAATATCGTTTTAGGCGCGACCAGTGTTGGTGGACTCACATGAAAAAGTTATTGATTTCGTGTCCTGTTGTTCCTATGGACAAAAGCCAGGGTCCAAATCATGGGCTACTGCATATTGCTTTAGTTATTGAGCATGGCAATAGTTATTAGCCTGTCAGGAGCAGGAGACTTGAGCCCTGCTCGCATTAATTTCCAGCACAATTTGCCAAATGTCTGTTAATTACAGATGTGATGTGCAGTTTTTACCTATCCAGAATGTAGTCATAAGCCAATAGATTTTTTATTGCTCGGTATATGAGAATATGAGTGTTTAAAGTAATCATGTCCTATTCAGCTCCTCATCATCAGCTAATTCGCCAACGCCCTGAATGAGCATCTCGCCCAGATCTAACTCTCTGGTCTGTGACAGGGCAGCGGATAGTTACCAACAGAGGACCCTGAGTGTGTAGCTCCCCCGGGACTATATGGATCCGTGGCCACTCTCCATACACGAGAACTGTAAATTAACCCTGCTGATTCATACAGCTCATAATGGAAATCTGTCGCTTTAACTAATGTTCTGTAACCCATTTGTACTGTCTGGTGATGTCGCTGAATGACCATGCCTTTCCGTCTGCTGTCACACATGTCAATCCAGCAGCCCCTAGTGATCAAGTATCACTTTTTTATGATTAACTGTCCTGGCTGTTAAGTATCAGCTTAAGAATAAACACGTGATCCCGGCGATTTGTAGACTTATTTATGTTTCCCACAGCTGCATTTTTAATAAGTTTGTTGTGCAAAACAAATTTTCAGCACCATGGACAGTAGCTGGGAATGGGACCCTTGAGAAATGTATGAGTCTGTCTCTTATCCCCCTGTGATATTGTAACAGACCCTCGGTGTCTTGACCACTGTAAAAAATGCATGCATATCCTATTGTTCTTATAATTTACGTTCTGCTGACAGCAAACCATAGTAACAACACAGACCATGATTAGTAGGAGGGGAATTACGCTGCGCCATCATTATGAACTGTTCTGCTTTCGTTCTTTGATCTGAATGACAGTCATATTTTGAAATGCCCAACCCAGAATTTGATTTGATTTTGTTTCCGCCCACAGTTTCCTTACTTCCTGCTTGCACCACTGGTTGTAGTTCACCGACAAAAATGCAGCAGGATACAGTCTGTCAAAAACAAGATTAATTTCTTCAGCCAAGCATTAACACACATATTCTACAATTCATTTTTGAAAAATGTAATTTCTGTTGAGAGCACATGAGCAAACTGAGCCTCCCTTTGGCATTGTTTGAGTTGTTTAATATGCTTGTTGGGGGAGCAGGTGGCCTGAGGTCAAAGCTTTTCATCACTTTGCGTTGATCACCAGGACGCGGCTAAATGTATGGTGTGTAACAGTGTGTTGACATTCTGGGCCAGTGAGAGACAGAGGAAACAAATGCACCCATTTTAGGTTAGCTATCACAAGGTCATGATGTCGACAGGTCACAGATAAACTGAAGTGGGCCTATTTGAAGCTTCAAAGTGGCTGCTCATATCTCAAGTTGTCTGTAATGAGAAAGGAGCAGATGAATGATGCATACCATTGTAGGGGTTAGTCACTGTATGCTGACCTTCATAAGTTAGACACTAATGACAAGTTTTTTTTTTTTAATTTTCAGATATTTTCAGATATCTTTTGAGTTACATGACAGCTATACAAAAGTCAGTATTACATAAGTACCAACATAATATCAAAAGTTGTATCTGAAGTCCAAAAAAACAACATTGAGCTTGCATAAGGTATTGTTTCTCCATTCTTTCGGTGCTACTTTCTCCTCATTGGTTGTTCAAATGTCCCTTTAAAATCAAGACCAAATGGAGTAATTAGTGATGACTCCTATCACTATTTGCAGGTTGGCAAACATGACCAAATCGATTTCACCCATCTATAAAACATCACTCTCATGAAATCAGCTGTTTACTAACAATTTATCTGTGAAATGTGACTATTTGAAATGTGTAGTATGAAGGTACACTTTTATTTTCTGAAATGCACTGTTAGAAACCATAGTGAATAATTCTTATGGTGAATTTGTGAATCAGGCCTATTTTGTGAAAGAGGCTCTCTAAAGACAATTAAGATGCAATAAAATGTACAGTATATTGATGGAGAGCCCAGCCCTGTGGTATTAGACAAAAGCTGATACCAGGTTGATAACATGATTCCATCCTGACACTCCTTTCACTATAATGAGCTCTCCCAATGGCATTCCTGCAATCCTCTATGAAACTTTGATGAAGCTTAAAGGAAGTCTGAGAGGAAGTCTTCATGTTCATGCTTTTTGAATTTAGTGCATTGATAGTTTAAAAAAAAAAGAAACGTCTCAGTAACACATTAACATTCACCATTTAATGATCTACAGTTGTTTTTGTTTAAATCAACCTAGTTTTATGCAAATGTATTCTGCTTCAGCAGCACAGATATGAGTTCCACTTAACACTGTTGACTTGCTCAGGTCACCACATTTAATATGAATAGCTCACTCATTTGTCAGCTTTCTTGCGTTCATGCTGCTCCTCCATTTGTACGCACTGTGTAAGTGCAAACACTGACCAAAGTCACAATAATCAAAGACAAAGTGCAAGTCATGAAATTTGATGTGGGGTTTGTTAATAACATTTATATTATGTACAAGAAGCTTAACTTTTACAATCCCAAAAATATTTTGACCAGAATGTGAAAAAAAAAGAAAGACTAACCCTTATGTTACAAGTGTTTTAGTTCAACTATTTAATGAAGAATTGCACCTCTCGTTTCATCACAGACGTTTTAGCAGTTTTCCAAAGCAAATAACCCTACACGCTTCTTTTACTACGAACCTCTTGAGACAAACAGTATTTTATATGAATTCCTAAGAATGAAGTCTCATTTTGTTGGTGTGATTGCATGTAACATGTAATACCCAATCCTGTGTGTGTGTGTATGTGTGTAAGACTGACCTCTTGCATCACAGCGCAATCTGTGGCAATCTCTACTACACTGTGACATTCAGATTAAGAAAAAGTTCTCAGTGGTGTGACACATACAAACTGATGCAGTGCAGTCTGTAGTGCATTCATATTTTATATTGTATTGCTTTGCCCTAACCCATCAAAAAGACCTATCGCCCTATAGGTCTTTTCCTCCCACCGGTCTGTCTATGGCACTGAAATTAAAAGAAAGAAAGAAAGATGTTCCGTTGTGATGCTGAGTGAGGTTAGTCTCTTCCCCAAGGAGGAAGAAGCTACCCTTGAATTGATTATTCCCATTTCAAATCCTCATTTAATTCACTGGGGTGTAGATCATTAGATCTAATTTTACCGTTGCTGGTGGGAGTTGATGAGTATGACAGACATCTCTAGTGTTGTTGGAGCCTGCCATTTCCTGAGCTGATGATCTCTGGTCCAAGAACCAAGCCACACCCACTTGCCTCTCCTGCATTTACAGCACATCTGATATGTCAGTATTTTTGCTGGCCAGGACAATCAATTAAATGACCAGTGAAAGGCTTATTAGGATTCAATAACATAAGTTGTAAAGTGGTATATTATTAATCCAAGCTTCTATCCCGTGTGCTATCAGTGTGTAGAGTTAATTTGCAGACTGGCATTGAGCTGCAGCCACTAAATCAAGCCTGATGTTCTTATCACTTGTTTGAAACAACTGTTTGGTGGTTTCTCCTCTTCTAATCAGAGTTCCTTATCTCACTCGAACCCTCAGTTCTTCCTCATGTTGGAGCCTAGCCGTTCATTTTGAAGGTACAGGATGAAAAGATGGAACAACTGCTTGTGCCACCAGGACCAGACAGCTTCCGTCCATTTTGTCGCGAGTCTCTTCATGCCATCGAGAGGCGGATCGCTGAGGAGAATGCGAAGAAGCCCAAGGGAGAGAAGAGAAAACGCAGCGATGAGAATAAGTCCAAGCCAAACAGTGACCTGGAGGCAGGTAAATCACTCCCCTTCATATACGGGGACATCCCCCAAGGAATGGTGTCCACACCGCTGGAGGACCTGGACCCTTTCTACAACAATCAGAAAGTAGGTTTGCTTGATTTGAAACTGGAAACTTTGAAAATGTATTAGATTGGATGCTTACTTGGGGGGCACATTTCATTTTGTTGTCAGTGTGAAATGCATGGGTGTTACGATTCTGTTATCCGTCCTTGCATTATCTGGGTGACGTCATCCTGCTACAGCTGCTAGATCTCATGTGACAAAAAGACAAGACCAATTAAAAGGATTTATACCAGGTTCATCACCAATCTACAGCATGTGATTTGTGATATATATGCTGAAATGTGTGGTATAGATCCTAAAGAGAAAGCTAGATTACCCTTTGATTACCCTCTTAATGCCTATCTGTCTCTCTTTCTCATTCTCTGTCAGACTTTCATAGTATTAAACAAAGGGAAGGTCATCCACCGTTTCAACGCCACTCCTGCCTTGTATGTCCTAAGCCCCTTCAACCCTCTTAGAGGAATATCAGTTAAGATTTTGGTGCACTCATATCCTTTCATTATGGTATTAATCTAATGAGCATGAGTCATGTCAATTTAGAAGCCACAGTAAATCTTTGGCTGGTGTCCAATATCCGCTGGTGCTTGTAGACATGATTTTAAGGCTGATGAATTGTTTCCATAGCCGCCTCAACAGCACATCAGCAGATGTGTTGTAAATGATGTGTGCTACAACTATGTTGTTTCATCCACCCGGATAAGCTGGCTTCCTTGACAGATTCCTGCAAATTGTTCAGCATGGTGATCATGTGCACTATACTTACCAACTGTGCGTTTATGACCCTGAGTCAACCACCAGACTGGGCAAAGAATGTGGAGTAAGTGCAGTAAACTGTCTTTGAATCACAAAATACAAATATATATATATATATGACCTAGTGAAGGTAGTTCTGTAATGTGACATTGTATACATGTTGTTTCCAACAGGTATACATTCACTGCGATCTATACATTTGAATCCCTCATAAAAATTTTAGCCCGAGGATTCTGTATTGGCAAGTTCACTTTTCTCAGAGATCCCTGGAACTGGCTGGATTTTTGTGTCATCGTTATGGCGTAAGTATCTGCTACTTTTTCTGTCAATATTTTGGACAATATTTATATCTCCCGACAAGTTATTATAGCCTTTATGTTAAGAATGTGGAGCTTGGCATCCTCTAAATTGATGCTACTACCCATGTTATTTTAGAGTAATCAGGCAAAAGCAGAACACAGTGTCAAGTTGTTGTACAAAAACTACTAATACTGTAAGAAATGAGACTCAGCAAAGCGTTTCTCTCTATCAGCAATGATTTGTTGAGGTGTTGCAGAGTCCAAAACACTGAACAGAATATTTTTTTGGCTTTTTCTGTTGACAGCAAAAGGAGGGCATTTGCCCTCATTACAATTTGTCTGTGTAAACACATTGTAACTTTTGTAAAATTGAGATGCAGTTTGTTGCTCCCTTTATACTACGTCATGAAACATAAAAATGTCGACATTTTAACGTATTTTAACAAAAATGGAAAATGACAACATTTTTTCCTGGTGATTTGGCTGCAAAAGCCCCATTTTTAAGTCTTGCTGTCAGCCTACATCACTCAGTAAAGTATATTATTTCATATTTGTTGTGACTGTAACCTCCATATCCAAGAGTTTAAATGCATTCCTCAGTTTGTTGTTTGTTGAACCTCATTTTCTGTTTTTTCTGTGTAAGATTTGGCCACAATCAATATTACATGCATTGCTGTTTGCCATCAGAGTCAATGTTTGTAATTGTGAATTTCCCTGCAGGTATGTAACTGAGTTTGTAAACCTAGGCAATGTTTCCGCTCTGCGCACTTTCCGAGTGTTGAGGGCCTTTAAAACTATTTCAGTAATCCCAGGTAAGCTGTGCTAGCAGATACATGTTAGCTAAATGCTTGTGTGTGTTTTCTCCCCCCTTCCTCTCACCCCACACCACCTTCTCCAATTTCCTCACCACCTGGAATCGCTCCTACTTGTCATGGTGTGTCCGTGTGATATTTCCCATCCCCACACACCAACATCCTGATTACAGATATGTCACAGCATTTGTGGACCTGGGCAATGTGTCAGCGCTCAGAACATTCAGAGTTCTGCGAGCTCTAAAAACAATCTCAGTCATCCCAGGTGAGAGCCAGGCCAAATGGGATCATCACTCCGCTGTCTAGCAAGCTGGATTGGTCCATTTTTTTGCCTCTCATTTGATCAAAAGCATGTATCTAAATTTTATTTTATTTTATTTTACTTTTGTTTGATTTCTCCATAAGGACTTGTTGGAGGAAATACAGTTTTTGTTTCCATAAAGACTGTGATCTGTCCTGTCTGTCCTATTTGTTTATGCCCTTTTGAGCAATCTGCTTTTTCCTTTCCTGTCTTCTCCCTGGATTTATGTTTCTTCGTGGACTGTTCCTTGAATGTGGTTTGCTGTTTTCTAACTGTATCTAGTTCATGAAGGTGGATTGTGGTGTTTGCTGTGATGGGTGGGTGTGTCTGTTGCCCAAAAATGCATGGTGTTATTGTATTCTATCAGTTACTTCTTTGTTGTCTATAAACACCTGAGTTTTATTTACACTCTTAATTAGAAAAGATACATATAATGCATCCATGTGAAGAAAGTGGGGAGGAAAATTAGCAAAAGAGACAAGTTGTGTGGCTGTGAAGTCTTCACCAATTCATTTTCTAGCAGAACGTAAATTCTATAAAGACATCACTTTATGGAACACCTTTGCAAAGGTATTTGTCCATGTCATAGCTTGCAAAAGATAACAGATAAACAACATATGAAACTGTGTCCTGCAGGGCTGAAGACCATCGTTGGTGCTTTGATCCAGTCAGTGAAGAAGCTGTCCAATGTGATGATCCTCACTGTTTTCTGCCTGAGCGTCTTTGCCCTCATAGGATTACAGTTGTTCATGGGGCATTTACGACAGAAGTGTGTACGCTGGCCAGATAATTCCACCTTTGTAGTCAATGAGACAGCAGGAATCATGTATATCCTTGTAGCAGGCAAGGAAGACAACCTGGAAATCTGGAAAGACTACAGCAAGAATAAGGGTGGGTATTCATTTTTCCTTACTTGTTGGGTGCTGATAACTACAATCCTTCCTGTAGCCCAGATAGCAAAACAGTGACTTTAATTCTGTCCCCACCAGAAAATCTGTATTTCCTCAAAGGCAAACGGGATCCATTGCTTTGTGGAAACAGCAGTTCAGCTGGGTAAGCATAAACTCAAACTTCTAGCAAAAAGCACATAATGTTGTTTAATGCAATACTGATAGCATTTGTGTGATGTGTGTGCTCCTGCATGTACGCACCACAGGACATTATGGATGGGGAGAGGGGTGACACTTTCTGAGCTTCATAGGCTGTTTATTTGTTGTAGGCAGTGCCCAGAGGGGTACAGATGCTTCAAAGTTGGACTCAACCCAGACTACAATTACACCAGCTTCGACTCGTTCGGCTGGGCCTTCCTCTCGCTGTTCAGACTGATGACTCAGGATTACTGGGAAAACCTTTACCAGCAGGTAGGCAGTGGAAGCATAGAGACCGGAAGCACTTACACTTTCAGAATGAAAAGCAGAAAGCGTCTGCCCTTAAAAGGGTGTTTTATACAATATTCAGTGATAGGCTGAATTAGGTTTCATAAAAAACAAAACAAAAACAACAACAAAAAAAACATAACGTGGCTGGAAAAAGTAAAAAAATCTTTACAAGGATGTTTGTGTCAGTCTGCACTAACTTGATGTAGCTACAGATGTTATTTTAAAGTGTCATGGGAGAGACTGGTCTTTGCCAACTGTGTCTTCTATGAGGCTGTTGGATAAGTGTATGAAGAACACCTATGGGTTTTCTTTGTTTTTCAGTTTAGTGGCAGCTTGACGAAATGTTTGACCTTGTGGGTACCTCAGGATCTTGTCTTTGTAGTGTCTCCTCTCCTGATCTAAATACAGGAACAGCCAGAGTCTACTGGGTTCAGAAGGGACTGCGTGAAAAAGAGTGCACTCTGACATTGCAGTATTGCTATGAAAGAGATTATTGTGTGAATCCTGTTTAAACAAGTCTTCAAATAAAATGCAGGTGCACTTTGGCCGGACAGAACAAAGATGAGTCAAGATGAATGGCCCTACACAGGTGAATGGCTGTCCTGTCAATAGAGCACAATTAAACATCGTAATCTCAGCAAGAAAAGCAAGCAATTAACCATTCAGGCTGCCATCCGAGATTGTATTTTGTGTTACTGGGTAGCATAGCTTGTTTTATGAACCACCAACAAGCACTCCTTTATTTACATTTCTCTTTGTCATGGTACAGAACAATGATGTTGTTCATTTTTTCTTTTTTGATCAAAGAGTTTTGATTTTGGTAGACATTCATTTTGTTATTCAAGTGAAATTTCACAGTTGTTACTACAAATTAAATTAATGTAATGTATAACGAGTAGTAATAATTCTGTTTTAAAAATAATAGTGACTGCATAATAATTACAACAAGAACGTCAACACGGACAAGAAGAACTACAACAAGAACAATGAAAACGAGAAAAGAAATGCTAACAACAAAAAATAATTATAGCAATAATAGATAGTATATTCAAGGTGCTTTGCAGGGGATCGAAAAGACGAGACTAGTACATAATGTGGAGATAAGATTGAAATCACAACCAGGAGTAGATTAAGGTTTAGAAAAAATAAGCAAAAATTATAACAAAAATAAAATTAGATTAAAAATGAAACATAAGAAGCAACAAAAGATTAAAAACCTAACCTTAACCCTCTGTAAAAGTGATTCAAAATGTGACACTAGCTTAGAGGAGTGTTCCTCAGTCTTGATGTATTGATGGAAACAAGCGAACACTGGTGGTTACCCATAACTGTCATCAGTTTTCTGAGAGATCATTGTTTGCATTTCTTCCAGACATTGCGGGCATCTGGAAAACCCTACATGATCTTCTTTGTACTGGTGATATTTCTTGGGTCCTTCTACTTGGTCAACCTGATCTTGGCTGTGGTAGCAATGGCCTACGATGAGCAGAACCAGGCCACCATAGAGGAGGCTCAGCAAAAGGAGGAGGAGTTCCAGGCCATGCTTGAGCAGCTGAGGCGACAGCAGGAGGATGCTCAGGTACAGCACAGTTTCAAGTCCAATATCCATTCATCAGTTATTTTTCTGACAGCATCCTACCAATACAGGGTCCTCTAATTGTGACTGATTCAGAAAAAAATAACCTCACACAGTCAGTCTTTTCATGTCTTATTAAATTAGAGAAATGACTGAAGTTACTGGAATTTTCAACTCCCACCGTAGATATCATATCTTCATGGGATAGTCTCAAGTGGTCTGCATGTCAGCTGAAGGTTTTCCTGTGTCTGTTTGAATTGGCTTCCGGTTGATGACCCATTGGTTGGGGTGGGACTGCAAGTTGGTGTAGAGAGAGACAGGTTGACAGGTCGGCCAGTAACCAGGTAGTCAGTTCCATCTATGGCACCAAAGCAGACTCGATTCCATGCTGTAAGAAATCCGGTTCTAGACATCATTCTGGATGCCCACAGCCTACAGTGCTGAAGTGCTCCTGAGCCAGGCTCTGAACCCAAATTGCTCCATGGACACAGCTACTGAAAATGACATGGCTCACCAGTATTTTTGTAGAAATGCATACGTGTAGGGCCTGTGTGTAGGTCTGTGTTTGGTTGAATGGGTGTGAAATAACAAACTCTGATTGTATTGTGAAAAATAATAAGATTCTACCTCTCCTCCTCCTCCTCCTGCTTCTTCTTCTTCTTCTTCTTCTTCTTCTTCTTCTTCTTCTTCTTCTTCTTCTTCTTCTTCTTCTTCTTCTTCTTCTTCTTCTTCTCTGTCTCATTCCAGGCCGCAGCAGTGGCGGCTACTGCTGAGACTAGGGAGTTCAGTGACAAAGATGGTTGCACAGAGAGCTCCTCTGAAGCATCGAAGTTAAGCTCAAAGAGTGCTAAAGAAAGACGCAACAGACGAAGGAAAAGGAAGGAAGAGGAGGGTAAAGGGGGGGATAAGAAGTTTCCTAAATCGGATTCGGAGGACAGTATAAAGAAGACTCGCTTCCGATTCTCTGTGGATGCTGACTTTCTTTCCAATGACATGAAGTGCTCACCTGCTCATCAGGTTCAGTATGATCTAGCAGTATAATCTGTGTCAAAATAGTGAGATTATGCAGTCTCAATTGATCTTAAGTGTTCCTAAATTTTAACCTTTATCTATTCCTGGTGCATAGTGATTTCATGGTTCCTTTTATGGTGTGCATTTTCTATTACTTTTTTATAATGGAAGAGGTGTGAGTTTACACGTGGATTAATAAAGATAATTTGTTTAATATTAATATCTTCAGAACATCTTTAAAAAAAACTGAAACCATGTGTCAAGGCACAATAACACATGTAGGTATGTCTCATTTGAAGGTTCTTTCTATGCTGCCTCTAAGAGACATAGTTCTTTTCCATCTTCATTATCATCACCATCATCATCTTTTTCTTCTTTATCATCATCACCTTCATTTTTGTCTTTGTCGTGATCATCATCACCAGACTCATCAAGATGCATTTTTCTTTTCAAAATTTTTCCCCTTCAGTGCTCATCATCATCATCATCATCATCATCATCTTCAAAGCTATCGCCATTCTTAGTAGAATTCTGCATGGTCTTCAATATCTATAGCGCCTGCATTTTCTTGTTGGGTTACTTCTACCGTTTTTCACCATGCAATAAAAAATCTACATATCTTTACCATTTTCACCATGCAATAAAAAATTCTACATTTCTACACGACCCTCATTATCATCATCATCATCATTATCATCATCATCATCAATATTCTTTTGTCTTCACATTCAACATGTACCAGTGCCAGCCACTGAGATGATCTTTCTCTTGTAGTCCTTTCTGAGTTTCCGTGGACCGCTGTTCTCACCTAGACGGAACAGCAGGGCCAGCCTTTTCAGTTTCCGGGACCAAATGCAGGACATGGGGTCACAGAATGACTTTGCTGATGATGAGAACAGCATTTTTGAGGACAACCTTAGCAGAAGAGGCTCTCTGTTTGTCCCTGGGAGACATGACCGGCGCAACAGTAGCATGAGCCAGGGCAGCTTCTTGTCACATGTCCTGCTTCCACCTAATGGGAAGAAGCACAGCTCTGTAGACTGCAATGGGGTGGTGTCCCTGGTGGGCAGGACTTCACTTCCAACATCACCTGCTGGGCTCCTTCTGCCTGAGGTGACAGTTGATATGGCCTCTACTGATGACAATGTAAGGAAGTATAGTCTAGCATAGATAGCGCCCATTGTGATTTCCCTTTAGCTCTGCTGCATCCTCAGTAGTGTGGTTCTGTTTTCTTTTCGTTTCTCTTTGAACCCTGTGCTGTCTGAATGTGTTTTTTTCACTACATATACCTTCAACATGTGAGGTACAGTTTTATCAAAAATAAGCAATGAGCAGATTTGTCTTTTGAAATCTATCTTATTCTTACTGTGGTCAAGCTTCTACACACCTGGGCTGCTTTCTGGTGCATTATTTCCTGTGCTGTTTATTTATTTTTTGAAACTGACTTTCGCTGCTGACACATTTAATTGTGTATGCTCCTAGATCAACACAGTTGCAGACATTTCCAAATATGCAACTTCTTGGCTGTAACACATGATTGCATCTGTCCCCAGGGTGACACCACGGAAACAGAGTACAGCCAGACCGGCTGTGGATCACACCAGGAGTCTATGGACTACCTGGAAGGCCCAGAGGCCAGACAGAGAGCTTTTAGTGTTGCAAGTGTTCTCACCAACACAGTGGAGGGTAGGTAATAGATGCCACAGCCTGATAACACTAAGAGCATGACATCTTGGATATTCAAAAAGGGCAGTAGCATAGCATTGAATTGAAAGATAATGCTTTGGTTTTGTCTCATCTGTGTGCACCAGAGCTTGAAGAGTCAAGGCAGAAGTGCCCGCCGTGCTGGTATAAGTTTGCCCATACCTTCCTCATCTGGGAGTGTTGTCCATTATGGCTGAGGATCAAGAAGGTGGTGAAACTTATTGTAATGGATCCATTTGTAGACCTGGCCATCACTATCTGTATTGTTGTAAACACCATGTTTATGGCCATGGAGCATTATCCAATGAAAAAATCTTTCTCCGACATGCTCACTGTAGGGAACCAGGTGAGTGGACTGCAGAATATTGCCGAGCATTTCTAACTGTATTATTTCATATTAAATATAATATTCATTGTTAACATAAACTGTCCAATGTAAAAAGGTATTTTGTGTTAATACTTAGTTTGTCTTTTATTAAGGTGTTCACAGGCATCTTCACTGCTGAAATGTGCCTCAAGATCATTGCTTTGGATCCATACTATTATTTCCAGGTGGGGTGGAATATTTTTGATTCCATCATTGTCAGTTTGAGCTTGATGGAGCTTGGTTTGGCTAACGTGTCTGGCATGTCGGTTCTGAGGTCATTCAGACTGGTAAGTGAAAAACACACACAAACAGACTAATGCCAGTATCATTAGGTGCATTTTGAATACACAAACATGAGATGACTCAAACACTACTTTGTCTGTGTTTTTTCACAGCTAAGGGTATTCAAGCTGGCTAAATCATGGCCCACTCTCAACATGCTGATTAAAATAATTGGTAACTCAGTTGGGGCTTTGGGCAACCTAACTCTGGTGCTGGCCATCATTGTCTTCATCTTTGCTGTGGTGGGCATGCAGCTGTTTGGCAAGAACTACAGGGACTGTGTGTGTAAAATCTCTACTGACTGCACTCTGCCCCGCTGGCACATGCACGACTTCTTACATTCGTTCCTCATCGTATTCCGAGTGCTTTGTGGAGAGTGGATAGAGACCATGTGGGACTGTATGGAGGTGGCTGGACAGGGCATGTGCATCATCGTCTTCATGATGGTCATGGTCATTGGAAACCTTGTGGTACATTGTTGTCACCTCTAATGATGAATTCATGAAAAACACCTACTATAGTAGATTTTGCTTTTTTTGTATAAGAGTTACCAGCCTGGCATTTCCCGACCAATTTGCAAATGCAAATTAGTCTGGAAACTCTAAGTTCCAATTTGATTTCCAAGGGGCTCTATCATAGACAGTCAATGGGCATTATCTATGGTCGCAGACCAAAATGCCTCTGGACACAATTGGAAACATGTCATGTGGCACTGAAAGACTGTCATTGTATCAATCCCGCCCCTTATTAGATAAATGGTTGTGATCGTCCCTACCTGGGCTAGGTCGGCTGGAAATCTGTCTGAATGGGAAGAGGGCCAGACCAATCTGCTAGAGCAAATAACAAGGGTTCACAGATTTGTCTGGCTCCCAGGCTACCATCCATGATGCAATTTTATGGTTACACTTGTGCAGTAATGTTTTTATTATCATATGGTAGAATTACTCAGTGTAAACTGTAGTCATATATGAAGTCATTTCAATGTCTGATAGGTGCTGAACCTGTTCCTGGCCCTGCTGCTGAGCTCATTCAGTGCTGACAACCTATCGGCGGTAGATGAGGACAGCGATATGAACAACTTGCAGATTGCCATTGGAAGAATCCAGAATGGCATTGCCTTCACCAAGTCCCTGCTTCGGCGCACCTTTGACAGTGTCTGTCTCAGGAAGAAGAGAAAGAAGGGCATGGGTGAGGAGAAAATTCATGATGACCTCCACAAACCTCTTGGTCATTTTCTCCCCAATCACAACAACACTGTGGAGCTCATCAAAGACTTTCCTAAGAATGGCAATGGGGATGTTACCGGAGTGGATAAAAATGGAGACAAGTACATAGTCAGCAGCATGAGCGAGGATTCTATGATGTCCTTTATCCACAACCCTAGTCTAACGGTCATTGTGCCTATCGCTGTGGGAGAGTCAGACTTTGAAAATCTCAACACAGAGGACTTCAGCAGTGACTGCTCTGAAGTAGAGGGAAATAAAGTGGTAAGGATGCCTACATGGATACATTTACATTCATTATGCTAATATTGCATTTTCCATAGTCACCTGAGCTTTTCTAATACTGTCAAGGTAACTTTACACAGGTGTCTTAGATAATGTTTTGAACCACGTTTATGAGTAATATCACATGCAGACAGAGGGAAATAAGACTGAGATTACTGTGGATGATGGAAGACAAACGATTTGAATATTGGTTGTGGTTTTTAGCGGATACATCTGTTGTTTAATATAAGTAGGATGTTCCATTGCAGCGGTCACGCTGAAGCACTTAGACCCATTGTTCATGGCAACAAGGTATGAGCATGTGACATGATCTTTCCCCCAGAGACCCCATATACCACGACCCTTTAACGAGGAGAGGCCGCACAGACAGGAAAATACCAGTGTTCAGATTACATTATGTGCCATTTAAGTCTGAGTGCTGGCGAGCTGAATCTTCCTCTGAAGGGGGCTGTTTGCTTTGTGCTGGAGATAGGCTTATTTCAGCTCTCTTCAAGGAAAGATGTTTATGAAAGAAATGTTACACACAGCTGGCTATTATGTCATTTTTATGTAACATTTTCAAAACATTTAATTGGTTTATCATTGCTATATGTTTTTTTGTTTGTTTGTTTTGTTTTGTTTTGTTTTTTACTGTGAATGTCCTTTGCCAGATCTTGTGATATTTTTGCTTAGAGGCATAGTATTTTATTTGGGAACAGTTGTGTAGCATTTTTGTAGATTTAATGCCTTTTGCTACTGTTGCTGCTGCTTCACAGATGCTCGCAAAGTTGTCAGTAAACGGAGACTTGTAAGAACACTTTACTGTACATAACATTTACCATGGAGATTGCCTGTCCCATCCACAACAATCAACTTATTCAGTGGAACACTCATCTTTTACTTCATTCCATATGAGTTTTTTGTTTTTGTAACTGTATTGATGCTGCAAAGTGATTTAAAAAAAAAAAAAACTTTGACTAGCAGTAAAACTATCTTAATAACTATGCTATTCTTTTATTTGTCTATTTGGTTTGTTTTGTTTTGAGGAGTGCGGTCACACAAAATCATATGAACTGCTATACATAACCATTGAATGCCGAGAGCAATGGTTTTTGCTTTGTGACATCAAAATTCATTTAACTGGACTGGTCCATTTTCATTTGAAAATAACATTCATAATGGGATGATGACAGCAGATTTTCTGATACAAGCCTTAAACTTAGTATTTAGATAGTTTCCAAGCATTTTTTTAATCTACTAGTAGAGGTATAAACAACTTAAGCTAAATACATTTGGCATTAGTGTGATTTCCTGAATTAAGCACATTGTTGGTGCAACACATTTTGCACTGACAATGTGCTAAACACACTGTGGATAACACCAAATGAGACATAATATTTAGCCCTCCCCAGCTTACCTAAGATTTTGCTCAAATATCACAAAGAAGTGTAAATCACATCTGACAGCAACAGAACGGGTAGATTGAAGCTTAAGTGGTAGCAGAGACCTCTAGAGGACCACACTGAGTTTAGTGCTTACAGTATATCACAGTAACATGCTTACATCATTCCCTGCTCTGCATTAGCTGGTCCCAGGACAGCTCAGTGCTACTGCATCCTCAGGAAGGCATTGAGGCTGTTCTCATCTCATGGCTATTAGGAGACACACCCTGTAGACAGGCACAAAACAAAAGGCTGAAGGAGAGACTGTGTAGCTACTGTATAATACTGCCAATCATCAAAAATCACTAACAGTTTTAGATATTTCTGCCTTCATTGAGTGCGCAAAATTCGTGCGGCTGTGAAGATGCAACATGCAGCAGCTTTTGTCTCTTGTGGCTATGCCAACTATAAGCAGGGCATACATGTGCCGTACGACATGTAGAATGCATTTGGTATTTATCATTGTGTTTTTGTTTATTTGAATATGCAGTATGATGGCCATTGTGTGATTTAAACTGGAAGAAAAATCACAATGGTTTATTTAAAGCCCTCTAGAAAGTAAATTGAGTGTCTCACCTTCACCTTGATTGCATTACCCTCCCAAGTTATCTTGTCTGGGAGAGTTGGATTTCTCCTCGCAAGTTAAGTGGGGGTGATCAGGAAACTAGACAACAGTAGCAATTGTTATGGCGAGTTCTTAATGCCTTCTCTGGTCAAAAGCAGAGCACTACTTTTCTGCTGTTAAGCTAATGAGAGTACCTTCATATTTTGCTTTGTTTTTGCTTTGTTTTAATGTTAAATATTTTTTGAGTACACTTGTCTACTGTCTAGAAACTGGACATGGGCCATACTGTACATCTTCTTTAGTCATCACAGACTAGAATGACACACACACTCTCAGTGAACGCATGTCAGTGACACTTGTGAAGTCATTGTTACCAACAGCCTTTAGCAAGACACAACAATCAAGACCGACAAAAACTAAACCATCATTACAATTACTTGATGTGTCTTGTGCTATAAGTCTCTTGGTATTTTTGATCATCTATGCATGAAGTAATACAAGTCTTGATAGAGACATGTGTTTCCTGTGAGCCTGATGTTCTCTATATGTTGCCTCTGGGTAGGTGCTGCATTTCAAATGTAGCATCCCCAGCCCTAGCGGTGGTATTCGTTCATTTAACTCTTGTTTTACGTGGCTACATCAGCAGATACCAGAGGAGGACGGCCAGCTCAGCTCCTCTGAGGGCAGCACAGTGGACCTAAGGGTTCCTGGAGAGGGAGGAGAATCTCTGGACATACAGCTGGAAGAGACTGTGGACCCCGACGGCTGCTTTACTGATGGTGAGTAGTGCTACTACTGCTAACAAAATTTATATAGCAACCCCAGCCCCAGTATTTTCTTGTGTTGTGCTATTATGCAACCTTGTGTTTGACTTGCTCATTCACATTTCCACCTCATCACCCACATGTTGTACGTTTTTAATAGCCTTTTGCAAAGTTATAAAGTGCTATAAAAAAAAAAAAAGAAAATAACTATTGACAACATCATCATCAGGGAAGGCATGGGCTGTGTATATAGTAATCATATTGCTGTATAAGCAATGTGATTACACCCCCCCTCTGGCCAAAAAAAAAAAAAAAGATAATGAGACTGCATTTATTGAGTTTCTTCTTAACAAAGATATCAAACAGATTTATAGCTGACTTTAATCTAATACTGGCATCAAGTTTTGCCTCTGGGATTTCAAACCACATCAGTGATAGAATGATCTGATATTGCATATGACATGCTCAAACACCATCTAACCATCCAACCCCCTGCTCAGGATGTGTGCAAAAGTTCCAGTGTTGCCAAGTAAATGTGGAGGTCGGCTGGTGGAAGGTGTGGTGGACGTTAAGAAAAACGTGTTTCCGGATAGTGGAGCACACCTGGTTTGAGAGCTTCATCATCTTCATGATCCTGCTTAGCAGCGGAGCACTGGTAAATCTCAACAGCTGTTGATGCAGAGGGGAAGGATCTGATAAAAGCTGTTAATAGGTTTTTTCTGAATTCCTGTTTAGGTTGCCATCATGTTATTTCAGTATCCTAATTAGCAGTAGATATTAGGTTTGCTTAATGTTAATGAGTTAGTGCATACTCTTATTTATGGACTTTAGTCAGAGCCCCATCTCCTCATAATTGCTTTCTCATACATCGAAACTGCATTCTCAATTATGTTTTGAGGACAATGTATTTTTCTTGTGAGTTATGTTTGCAATGTATTCAAGTCCAGTGCAAAGTGATAGTGATATTCGTTTTTTGCAAACAGCAACATTACGTTAACATAACCTTGTGGTTTTATACCTAAACCTAATCTTTCCCTAATCTTAACCAAAATGTTTTTATACCTAAACCTAACCATTCCCTAATTTTAATCAAGTTGTTTTTATGCCTAAACCTAACTTTTCCCCAGCCTTAACCCTGTATCTTTGGTGGCTAAAGTAACAAAAATGCTTTTGTGAGAAACAAAATCCACGATAAAATACCTACACCCCTAAATGTAATTAAGAATCCAGTTTAGTTGTATGAGAACATAATTTGTTATATCTCTTCTGTGTGCATCAGAGCTGTGTATCTTGACCAGCAAGGTTGTTGGTCAACTTTTAAACTTACTTTGACTGCATTCACATCCAGGCATTTGAAGACATCTACATAGAGACGAGGAAGACCATTAAGACTATGTTGGAGTTTGCAGATAAAATCTTCACCTACATCTTCATTCTGGAAATGTTACTGAAGTGGGTGGCATACGGCTTTGCCAAATATTTCACAAATGCCTGGTGCTGGCTGGACTTCCTCATTGTTGATGTAGGTTCTCCCTTGAAACACTTCACTGCTCATACAGAGACAGGAAAGCATACAAATCTTCAGTGTCACAGTTATTTGTTGAAACAATATGTTGGCTAGAGCATAGTATACAGTGTTCATGTTACGTGTTCATGTTAAGTCAATACGCAGCATTCCTTTTAAATTGTGCTCACATATGTGCTTCTGTTGCAGGTTTCACTGGTCAGCATGGCTGCAAACGCCATGGGCTATTCAGAGCTGGGTGCCATAAAATCTTTGAGGACACTGCGAGCTCTAAGGCCCCTGAGAGCCCTGTCACGGTTTGAGGGCATGAGGGTAAGAAACACCAGAATCCCCCAACCGTCCTGGCTCACAGTGCACATCACCGTGTGTTTTACCAATAGGACTATCACTGTTTACCATCAGCTCACTGCACTGCTGCAGACCAAGAGTAGAACACATACTTTCACAAAACCTACAGAATTGAGAAACAAATAATTCAATGCATGCAAATAAGGCATTCCTATCCTTTCCTAATTTTCTTTGTCCGGCTGTTATTTGTTCTCGGGGCTGAGTTTAAAAAACAATTCTTCACATGTAGTAACCAGTGTTGTTGGATAACCTGACTGATTGCTTTCTAGTTTACACTGTATGCAACTCTTTTCTGCAGTATGTTAATTTAGTGGTTTTATTCAGACCTATATGTAACATAAATTAAATATGCACAGACGATAATATTTTGCTGTGCAATGGAAGTGTGCTCTAAGCATGGGTTGATAACTTATGTAATTGGCAGGGGAGGGTTGTCAGCTGTTGGAATCAATGTTGCTGGTATTGACCAGCTGCATGCATGTTGTGGTGGTCCAGTTTTCAAACACTGCTCCTCACATGTTAGCCAATGAATTGCCCCATCTGCATGACTGGCTTTTCATTTACTTCACTAGCTCTACACCAATATGTGTCACAACTGCACTGCTTGGATGATGTTTGGTGGGTGCCTTTTACATGAATTTATTCATTTTTTTTTATTCATGTGTTTGTTTTTTCATTTACAGTAAACAAATTTTGTGGCTTCCTCCTGCCTCTACAAGGTTTTCTGTTTTGATGTTTTGTTTAGCTTTGTAATTATTACCCATCAAAAAAGTTTACGATACGTCATGCATATACTTCATTTGATCAGTGTCCCCTCCCCATTTTCCTTATTCTTTCCCCACCTTTTTTTTACCTTGCAGCTGTTACTGATGTGAATGAGCTTTGGTGTTAGTGGTACTTGTTATAAGTTCATGCTGACATGTAACGCTGGCATTTAAACATTCACTCGTGTGTTTTCCTATTTTCACCGTTACCATAAGTATACAGTATTATACATCAACTCCACTTGCTTTTAGCTCTGCCCACTGTAAAGATGGGATGTGCTCATATGTTGATGTGCAGGTGGTTGTCAATGCCCTGCTGGGGGCCATCCCTTCCATCTTCAACGTGCTGCTGGTATGCCTCATCTTCTGGCTCATCTTCAGCATCATGGGAGTCAACCTGTTTGCCGGAAAGTACTACAAGTGTGTCAATGCAACAACGGATGAACGTTTCAGTATGTATGAGGTGAACAACATGTCAGAGTGTCACGCCTTGGGGAACGGTTCCCGCTGGAAGAATGTCAAGGTCAACTTTGACAATGTTGGTGCAGGTTATCTTGCACTGCTGCAGGTGGTAAGAAAATGTTGAATTCTCTGAAAATGATTAGTGAATCGAACTATTTGTACTTACTGTACCTTGCAAATAATTGATTTTTTTCATTTACTGGATGATGATAAAATCAGTAACATTACTGATATTATTGTTAATGTTATTATTCATATCTATACAGGCTACATTCAAGGGCTGGATGGATATTATGTACGCTGCTGTGGACTCTCGAAACAAGGTAATCAAACTTTTGTATTTAGTTTGGTATTTCCTCCATATTTGTAACACAATATGCATTATGCACAACATCCAAATTACGCACATTATACTGGGGGGGTGTGCATCTGTTGATGATTTATTTGTCTTCTTTTTAATCTGTAGGACTTGTGCAGTTAATTACACTGTTCTTCTGTGCTAGTTTTTACATACTCATTAGATACTAGATAGACACTGATATTTACATTGCACTTTTTAGATCTTGGAATTTTATTTTTATGTTTCTATTGATATTTTTTCTATTGCTGCTGTAACATAAGAATTTCCCAGTTTGGGATCAGTAAAGTAAATCTATCTATCTATCTATCTATCTATCTATCTATCTATCTATCTATCTATCTATCTATCTATCTATCTAATTTATATGAATTATATGTAGTTTGTAGGTATGTATGTATGTCTGTTTGTGTGACCGGATAAGACAAATTTCCCACGTTCATACATTCTATTATGTTCTATTACTAATCACTATTTAACATTGGTCCTTTTTTTTAAGTAGCAAATAATTAATTATTTTGGTTTGGGCCTGTTTGCTTAAGATTTTGAAATGGTACAGATGATGTTATTCAAATATAAATGTAATAAAAATGAAACATGTATCCTTAATATGTTGTATCATAGCATTATCTCTATGATCACAATTATTTGCTGACTGTTAAAATGGAGAGGTGTTACCAGATAATTTAAAAAAAAATGACTAAACACACTTCTTCTTGCCATTGATTGTCAGAAGAAGTCAGGCATGTCTACTTACAAGTCTTCAGTAATAGAGCATCTGTACGATTTCTTGAAATATGCTATGTCCTCATAATTATACAAGGGAAGGAGTAGAACATTCTCTTTTGCTAACATTGTAATTAAGTACAATTTATGGCTGATTATTCATGTTCTGTTTTCTTAATACAGGTGGAGGAACAACCTGAGTATGAGATAAATCGTTATATGTACCTGTACTTTGTCATTTTCATCATATTTGGATCCTTCTTCACTCTCAATCTCTTTATTGGTGTCATCATAGACAATTTTAATCAGCAAAAGAAAAAGATAAGTGTCTAATTTTGCTCTTTAGACAATTTGATATTCTGACTGTAACAATGTGATTAACACTATTGGCTCCTTTTGTTTAAATGTGTACAAATATTTTTAAAAAAAATACAAAAGTATACTCTGTATTTTGATAACAACTTTAATTACTAGCCAAATGGATTATCTTTATTCTCTAAGTCATTTGATCTATAAAGCCTGTTTGATTATAATTTATTAACCAATTATTTAAGTAATAATTGTTTCTCAAGACTGACTGCATGCAACTGCATTATGTTTAAACCTTACTTACAGTTTGGAGAATTTGTCAGTATGTTGCAGTGATTTAACATGCCTTGCATCCCCTCTTTACTTTGGAGGTCAAGACATCTTCATGACGGAGGAACAGAAGAAATACTACAATGCCATGAAAAAGCTGGGCTCAAAGAAACCACAAAAGCCCATACCTAGACCAGCAGTATGTCAGAATCCCTTTGAACACAGATGCATGCCATTTGTTTCATAAATCTTTATTATGTAGTGTTTACAATTCATTTTGCTTGTGTCTCTTTATCTCTTATCTATTTCAGAACAAGATTCAAGGACTTGTCTTTGATTTTACCACAAAACAAGCCTTTGACATTGTAATAATGGTCCTCATATGTCTTAATATGGTCACCATGATGGTGGAAACTGATGATCAAACAGAAGAAAAAACCCAAATTCTCTCCAGGATTAATGTCGTCTTCATTGTCATCTTCACTGGAGAGTGTGTGCTAAAGATGATCTCGCTCCGCCATTATTACTTCACCATTGGTTGGAATGTATTTGATTTCATCGTAGTTATTCTGTCAATCATCGGTATGACCTACCTCCATCCAACACTACAAGTATAGCCATTCAGTTTTTCATTTTAATTGTACTGTTGCAGTTTATTGAACATATTCTTCTTGTTTTTCCCAGGTATGTTTCTCTCAGAGCTTATTGAGAAGTATTTTGTCTCACCAACCTTGTTCAGAGTCATCCGACTGGCAAGGATTGGACGCATCCTCCGCCTTATTAAAGGTGCCAAAGGAATCCGCACATTGTTGTTTGCCTTGATGATGTCACTTCCTGCCTTGTTCAACATTGGTCTCCTGCTCTTCCTGGTGATGTTTATCTTTGCCATTTTTGGCATGTCAAACTTTGCTTATGTCAAGAAGGAATCCGGCATTGATGACCTTTTCAATTTTGAGACGTTTGGCAACAGCATGATCTGTTTGTTTCAGATCACCACCTCAGGAGGGTGGGATGGCCTACTCGCCCCCCTTCTCAACAACATGAACAATTCTGACTGTAGAAATGACACAGAGCATCCTGGCAGCTCTGTTAAGGGAGACTGTGGAAACCCCTCAGTTGGAATTGTGTTCTTTGTTAGCTACATCATTATCTGCTTCCTTATTGTTGTGAATATGTACATTGCAGTCATCCTGGAAAACTTCAGTGTGGCCACTGAGGAGAGTGCAGAGCCACTAAGTGAAGATGACTTTGAAATGTTCTATGAGGTCTGGGAGAAGTTTGATCCTCAGGCAACCCAGTTCATGGAGTATAAAATGCTGTCAGATTTTGCGGATGCCCTGAGCGCGCCATTGGGTATAGCAAAACCCAACAAGGTTCAGCTGATCTCTATGGACCTGCCCATGGTGAGCGGTGAGCGCATTCATTGCCTGGACATCCTGTTCGCATTCACCAAACGTGTCCTGGGTGAGGGTGGGGAGATGGACATGCTAAGGGGCCAGATGGAGGAGCGCTTCATGGCCTCCAATCCCTCCAAGGTGTCCTACGAACCTATCACCAGCACCCTCCGCCGTAAACAGGAGGACTTGTCGGCCGTTGTCATTCAAAGAGCATACAGACAATATGCAGTTAGGCGTGCTGCAGTTGAGTCCTCTGACACATTCAGTGAAAAAAATCAGAGTGGGGAATCATGCACTGACAAGGAGGATCTTGTTACAGACAAATTGAATGGCATTTCTAGTACAGATAAAAATGACCTAACGCCACCCACAGCTTCGCCGCCCTCATGTAACAGTGTGGCAACAGCAGACAAAAACAAATATGAAAAAGACAAAAATGAAAAGGAGATCGTCGGCAAAGATGTCAAGAAGCAAGATATGTAATATAGAAAAAAAAATGCTGGAAGTGCATCAAAGACATTTCAATTAATGACAAAATGTTTACAGCCTTTGAAGATGACTAATACATCCACTGGACTCCCTTTTTAGTATGGATATCTATGCCAAACTGACCATGCTTACTGGAGTCTGAAGGTTGGTGCCTAACGTGAGGAGATAGATCAGCTTCAGGTTGCTGTTGGAGTGAATTTTTGGTAGTGTCAAAGAGCAAGAATGGCTCTGACTACTTATGGGAATGGGCAATATTTTTTAGTGTTTTACAGTCTGAAACGTTAGCCAATGCTTTAATTTCTTTTGCAGCTAGTTCTGCTGTCCAGTGTCTTGAATTATCGTTATGTTAATGACTCTTGTGTTATTTATCGAATTATTTTTCACAGGGAAAATAAGCCGTTTTAATTATATTATTAACCTTTGCATAGGTTAGACAACTTTTTATAAAGTGTTTTTTTAACAGGGTTATTGCTTCAGGGGTTGTCTAGAAAAACTGTTGTTTTGCTTGGTTAGTCTTGCTTACTGGTAGCACTTAACATACTTGACAAATTCAGGGGACAAAGGGAGTCGCTGCAGTTAAATGGAAATATAGACCTGCATGAATGCTCCTTCACGATTATGCATGCTATATTATACTACGACCATCAAGCTCTCTCCCGGTCCGTCATGCTGATGATGATATGTAAAGTACAGTTTAGCATACAGTGCAAACAAGGTCAGTGGAGCACAACCTCAGTACAGTAAGTAGCAGAAATACTTTGCACATTCAGCTAATTAATGCTTCACGTCAGCACTATGTACAACACTTAGTAATCACCCTGTTGCTGTGTACAACTTTTAGCATACAGCTGTTTGCTTAAAGCAGTGTCTGACACATCTGCAGGTTTGCCTTTCAAAGCTGGAATGCTGGACAAAGCCAGTGTTTTTGCACACTCGAACTGACTGTGGTCGACGTTACCTCAGTTAACCGCACACCTCTTATCAACCAAACAACGCTACAGTTTGCGGAGACCTTTCCCCGGAGCACTGGCTTGTATATGCTGTATTCTTGGTGAAGGACCATCACTGATGAGTGCTCAAAATCTCCTTTGACATTTCCCAAATACAGGCTTCTGTCTTCTCATCCCCCTTCTCTTAATTTTTGCTGATTTTTTTTTCTTTTTCAATGAACCTCAGTATATATTCTGTAATACATGAAATACACAAAAAGTTAAATTATGTGGTATTTCATGTGTAATGGAATCTCTGAAACAATATTGTTATATGTAATATAAAATCAGATATACTGTATTCTTCATTTGATGCTGTATGCAGATAGACAGGGATATGATACATCTAACAGGGACTGAAAGATGACTGCTCCATAAATAAATGTCTAAATAAATACTGTTACATATATGGAATGATAAGTTTTATTTATAAAAAAAAAAGAAAAAAAAAGCCATGTGTTTCATTACTGGCACTGTTATATGGCCATACTCTGTGTACCACAACAGCTGTTGTTATTCAGCCTTTAACTGTACATTTTTATTTGAAAACTGATAAAAGGGAAGTGGATTGTTCTTTTTCCTTTCTCCTTTTTTTTTTTTTTTAATATTTGTGTATTTTGTAAACTGTTTTTGCAGTTTACCTCTCAATCTTTATCATGCTGAATATCTAAGCTGGATAAAATATTTTTCAGGACATTTATATGATTGTCTCAAGGATATAGCATCACACATCTTGTGTGCCCTTGGCTGTTTCCGACTTTTGTTTACATTTCATAGAGATAGTTGTGTTACTTTTGTCATTTCTTCCCATAGTAGCCACCTTAAACTGTGCCACAACTTGATCTGGTGGTCAATGTTATAGAACTATAATAAAATTTCTATAAGTATATTTTGCATGTAATGAAAACGTTCAATATGTGTACTTTAATGAATGTTTTGATTACATAGAATTTAACAACTCCCAACTTTCATATGCATTGTGCTTGTAGTGTATACATAAACTGCATGCAAGATATTGCTATAACCCGTCTCTCTGAAAAGCCAAAAGAATAAAGATTACATGTACCTCAAGTATGCCTGTAAAACATTCATTTCATTGCATCTGTATAAAAAATATGTTGTTATTTCAACCACAAGTTGCATTCAGAAACATCATTTACCTGAACTTTGTTTGGATATATTATAGTAGCACTTACTGTTTTTTGTTTGTTTGTTTCATTTGTTTGTTTTTTCTTGTAGCATCTTACTTGAATCAGATTTTTATATTCAAACTAAAAATAAACAAATAAACACATTTACAGATTATAGTGGGTGACAAAGATGTTGTCCTGTGTAACCTTCCTTTATGACCAGTCTAAAGTGCAACTGATAACTACTAAGTATAGCCTCTTAATTTGATGTTATTGTTATTGTTGTTGGTGTTGTTGTTAAATTATGATTATGGTTACTGTCTAGGACAGTCCATATAAATGAACATGAATACAAGTTGGATACTAAAAAGCCTAGATGTATTTGTCTGATCTGACTATCTAATTTCTGATGAATTCGGATGATACACTGAAGCCAAATTGTTGGTGTCCAGAAGTCAAAAGAACACCATATTTACATATATTCAGCAACAGTTCCATTTATTAGAATTTGTGTCATTCGCTAACATGTACTGTAGGTTTTTTTGTTTTTGTTTTTGTTTTTGTTTTTGTTTTCAATCTGTGAAGTGCGTAGACTTCATTGAAGTTTGGTGTAATGTTGTTGAAGCACTGTATGCTGATGTGTGAATAGCCATTGCTTGTGCTCTGCTGTGCAGACTCAGTTTCAGATTTAGTGAATATTTGTTTTAAGTTTGTAGAATTGCTTGGCATTTTCTCAGGTAACATCAGCAATACTGTTTGCATTCTGCACCTCCCTGACATGGATCTTAGTTTGTCCACCAAAAAAACAGCTAATGTTTTTCATGTATTGTATAAAGTATGCAGCAAGAGGAGTGTTAAATGCCAATAATGCTGGTTGAGTGAGGTGCAGATGACAGCTGAGTCTATCTCAAAAACACACTCATCATAATGTTATTATCACATGTCTACCTCATTTCACCAGCAACACATTGGTCAAGAAAGGCTGATTATTTAGCCTTGTCCTGTTTTGGGTGTCAGTCAACTGGCAGAGGCTGGCTATGTGGTTTCACTGAAGGTTTATGGGTTCAGCTGTAATGTTTGTTTTTTTGTAACTTCACATGCACGTACATGATTTGTGAGGCCTCTGAACAGCTAAACATACCAACACCTTATTCCAACTTTCCCTCTTAGTTTGGTAAACTAATGTCATGGATGTCAGGCAGACAGGGATGAATAATCCTCTGACTGTAATGATAATTTCCCGTTGAGGGGATTTAATTTGGAAAATGTATCTCAAGTGCTAACCACATAGATAATTGCAGAAGCATTAAGCATTAGCGTTTCCAGTTATAAGCTTTATGACTTTTACAATGCTGATAGCTACCAAGCCGCAATCAGCATTAGTGTCATTTCAGAATCTGGAAAAGTCTAATTTCTCAGTGTCCATTTCATGTGCAAAATGTAATGAGCACTCAGCTGTTAATGGTCTAACTTTCACTGAGCTCTCTCTCTAGGGCCTCTTGGGATTTTGGAAGCACTTATAATTGTTTCAGTTCAAGCTTTTTTCTAGCTTTTGAGTGACATTATTGTATAGAAGAAGAAAACTGACACCACAATATATGGAAGAACTTTGTTCATGATCAATTTGGCATTGTTTTGTGATCAGCACTGGCCAACAAGAATATTTTAGAAGAATAAAAATATGGTGACTTATATTAATTTTGTGTACAGTATGTATCAGCAAACATCTGTTTGTCAAGAGGCTATAATCTGGTTTCTGAGTGGCGCTCTCTGGCTCCTGCCGGAAGCTATTAGCATCTTAAGTGGGTGGAACATTTTATTAATTATTAATCATAGTCCAAACATTCAACACAGTCTTACATTGATTTTACCTAGTGTGGCTGCTGAGTCTTGAGGGCAGTAAACAAGATGCTGATGGCAAAGTGCTGATTATTTCTGCCATATTGTTTCACAGTGATGATGTGATTATCAGTCTGCACCACACCCACTCGCGGTGCTTTATGGTTCACATGTTGTTTTCCTCACAAGCGTCATCTGTAGAAAAACAGCTTGACCTGTCTCTGCATGTTGCCCAACCTGCACTCAAAACTCAGAGTCTTACAATAAAATTTAAACAAACTGTTATTTAAATGAAAATATCAAAAGATTCCAACTTTGTACTTTTTTTTTCTTTGCTATACTGCAGGCTAACGTAAAAATAGGTGAGGCTCACTGATGTAATACACTACAATTCATGTCCCAAGGCTGAGACGAACAGGCAGCCCCACTGATGGCAACAGGTGGGGTTACAGAGCGTCTATTTTGAAGGACCATTAAATCAAGAGTGATTCTGCAGATTCTCCTTGCCTGTTGCCCAGCAACATGACATCAAGCTCCTGCGTTTGACCGATCAGCTCATTCCACGTTGCCTGAACAGGGAGGAAGGTGGAAAGTTGCTCTGCCCTAGTGTCCACCTAGCCAGGCAATACTATGTGAACACAATCTAGTCTGTGAAAGCATGTGTGCTTTGGTGGCAGAATGGGGGTCCTGAGTATGCATGGAAAAGTATAGTGAAAAATAAATCGGAGAGAAACCTGAGAAAGCTATCCATAACAGCTCTGTAATTTGATTTGCTGGGGATAGATGGGAAGAAAATCCCATTAGACAGGGATTGGTAAGTTGCCCCTCTACCTTTCCAGTGTGCTAACACATACACACACACATACACTTGCTAGTTCGTTCACTCAGTCTCTCATAAGTGCACATGTACACACAAACACACACATGCATACAACCACACACAAACACACAGATGGCAGAGAAAATTTAAATTCCAGAAATGTTAAATTGTGCCATAAATATATATGTTTCATTGCCTGATATTACAACCAAAAAGAGTATATCAACAATTACCCTGACAATAAGAGCCACAGACACCAATCACAATCTGTGCCCACCAAGAAATATCTACTACAACAGTGAACGTGTCCATGGGTGTATTTAAGTGCAGCGCAATCAAATCTGATGCATGTTTTTTGGCACACATGGAAAAAAGAAATAAAAGAGTTCATTAGCAAGTGAGCTGCTTTTATTATTGAGCATAACTCTTTGATCAATAAGGGCCTGAACAAACCACAATGGATATAGCCATTAGAATGCTATAGCAGCATATCCCATGGGATACATATTCCACAGTCTCGGCTCTAATAGGTTTTCAGATGCATTCTTTGTAAGTGCAACAACACATGCAGTATTTATTGCTCTTTTCTGAGCACAACACCTCGACTCTCTACCATGTAACTACTTGTACTATAGTATTATTCAAAAGACAGCTTCCAGGTTAAAATAAAAGAACAATAAACTATTTTTGTCACATGTTTAATCAATAGGTTAATTGTAACGTGCTGTCTTATGTTGTTGCATTACCATAGTTATTTATTCTGGTAAAACAACCGCCAGCCATATGAGTATGTACTAAAATTTGTGGTAAAGCACACAGTCGTTTCCCAGTGCTGCACATGGTCAATGCTCAATACCAACCTGATTTATTCTTCCATTGATGGCTGCTGCAGAGAGTAATGATTATGTGCCAGAGCTAGTGCTAAACAGTATCTGACAAGGCATGGAAAGGTCTCTCTTGGGACAGTAATGTTGTCCTGTGCCCATGCTGGACATTGACCACTCCTGCCATGGATGCAGTCCTGCTCTGCACTCTAGACATAAAAGTTAGTATTTCACAATCAATGCATTGCATTGCATAACATTGGCTCACCAATTGTCACTGGCTGGGTGGGAGTATGTTTCCATTGCACAAGATGGATAAAACGATGATAATAAGTGAGATTATGATTTGCAGTTTGAGTGAGTTGAATTCGGCTTGGTGCTTTATCTAATAAATAGAGATGATATTGTCTATAACAATTATTTTGATATTTGAGTTTGTAACATTGATATAGCTGAGGAGTAACTTTCTGTCCTACATTCAAATGATGCTGAAACATGTGTGCCGAGCAAGCAGACAGACAGCCCATCTCCAGTGAAACTCTGCAGTCCAACCTCTGCAAATGAAATTCAGCCCTGGGAGTTGGCTTCATTTATTTCCATACATTCAAAGTAGGTTAACCTTGCTTTTACATGCAATTATTTTCTCAGTATGCCGTTTCCAATGCCTTAGCCATCAAACTGTGCTATCATATAATATTGTGGAGCATGGAAGAATGAATGAAGTTTCATTATTAACAGATGTGGAAAACATTACATTGTAGAATAGGCCATAATGTGCAATTTAAGTAAATTCTCTCTGTCTCTGTCTCTCTCTCTTTCTCTTCCTTTCTTCATCAGTTCAGCCATATTTGAAAGGGAATACGCATCAGCAGACTTCCTGACATGTCAGTATGCCTTGGGGCACAGACAGGGTTAATAATTAGCATTTTTCCTTGCTGTGATTGATCTGTATCTGTCCAGGATGAGTGCACCTTTTGGGAGATTATTTAATAAAACATTTATTACAAGATTTAAAACATTTATTAAAAGAGCCACCTCCCAAATTTAACAAGTTAGTATGCACAACCCATAAACCTAGTTCTAACGGACTTAGACCAGGCTGTAAAAATCATAGCAGGCAATCTTATCTGTATGCGCTTTTTGGTGTATTTTTATTTTAAAATTCTAAAATAAATTTGTTGAATTTACTTTACTTTACTTTTGTTTTGTTTTATTTTAGAAACAGAATAGAATAGAATAGATTTATTTATTTGCTTATTTATACATAGATAGTTCTATTTTATCTATATACTCTTTCATTTCTTCTGTTTTAAATTCAATAAAAGAATGACTGCGCCACCTGGCGATGAAAGGGAGGAACTAGCTTGACTGAAAATAAAAAGATGGCGGCTGAGGCCGTTACTAAGTTACCGAGCAACGCTAAACAGTTGGTGCAAGATGGCGAAAACAGACGGGAAAAGCAGGATATTCTCCTCAGCAGAGTAGTTATAATATTGTCTTGATTTCAGCGAGCACAGCCCAGTCAGCCCAACGACCAAAGGAGAAGAAACAACCATCGTTTTTGCGTCGGTGGTGTTGAAGTAACACGGACGGTGCTAGCAGACATGGAGGATGAGGAGACGACGTTGGTAAGATGGCATGTTTTAATAATGATAGCGGATAAGTAAAGGAGCCAGATGACAGCGACCATATTCAGTTAACTTATATAATCAGCGAAATACGTTTGCAGACAAAATGGCACAAAGGAGTCTCAGTGAGAGAGAGCTGCTCGTAAGGCCTAACCCTCTTACATGTCTGCTATTTACCATGATACATGAAGTATCTGATAGTTTGCTATGGCCTGTCGAAGCTGCTTCGTCTCTGCCTTGATGTGCCCCAGTTCCCCCTGCGAACAGTGTTCGTGTAGCATTTAATTACAACGAGGTACAAAAGGCGAATGACACTCACACAGTTTTTGCTTTTTGCCACGAAAATGCAACACCAGTAACTTACCAGACTCCTGTGTCTTGTTTCTGTTTTTCCCACAGGGCTTGCTCAGTTACTATTGCTATGAGAAGTTTTACAACCACGTCGTGAACACTGCAGCTGCTGCTCAAAGGAACTTCAGCAATGATCCCATCTATTCTTTCTTCCATGCATATGGGACCCTAATGCAAGGTAAGCACATCCGTCTGCTTGAAATGGCCCTGCAAAGAGTCATGCTTTTCTAGGTATGCAACTGTGACTTTGCCCTGTGGTGTATTTCTGTGTTTATGTTATTATTTTACTACAGGTAAAATTCAAGAAGCCACAGCAGAGTTGGAGATGATAAGAGACGGTCGAGATGTGTCCCTCTGTACATTGATGGCCCTGGTCTATGCTGAGAAAAAAAAGGCAAACCCAGGTACACAGAGAGTCTTTTATCCATGTTCATGTTTTTGCCTTTTGTCCAAGCATTTGAATAGACTGCACTTGGATGGTGATTAGTGATATCCCGAAACGTGTCTCTGTGTTGGCAGACCGGGAAGTCATTCAAGAGCTTGATGCAAAGGTGAAAGAGGATCGTAAAAGTGCATCCCCGAAGAGTCTTTACTATGCTGGGATGTTTCTCTGGCTGCTTGGTCGAAATGATAAAGCAAGAGAATACATAGAGAGAATGATCAAACTCTCCAATGGCTCTAGAGAGGTAAAATCTGGATTTCTGTCAGGTCTGTTAAAGAAACTGAATCAGTATCGCGTTTCCATATGCATATGGGATCTTACGCTTCACATAATCTGACTGGAAATGATGAGGGGGCCATTTGTGCCTCCTTTTGTTAAATTTGGCTTTATGTCTATTGTTCAGGGGATCATCCTAAAAGCCTGGATAGATCTGACATCTACTAAGGACGCATATGCCAGAAAGGCTGGAAAATACTTTGATGAGGGACTGAAAGAGAGAGCAGATGTTTTTGCCCTGATGGGAAAGGTAAGATGGAAAACGCAGACTGTGGGTCTGAATTGTATTCTTCAGCATTAGCTGCCAGTGTAACAATGCTGTCATTTCTCGTATTTCCTATGCCTCTTACAGCACTTACCATGTCTCTGTGCTAATTGACTCAGTGCTGCATTTAATGTGTCCCTTGCCATCACTGTGATTGCTGTGTTTTTATACTTTACTCCAGCTACTCCATTCAGTATGCGAAATGTCTGGATGTTTGTTGAGATAGGATATATTATTTGCTTCATTCCTTTATAACTTCTTATACATTCTTTTCACAGTTGCCTGTGCTGTTTTTGATTTAAAAAAAAAAAAAAAAAAATTCATATTGAATTAATGCTGGTCACTCTCATCATGCATGTGACACAGTGACATTTAAGTTTGATGTTTGACGTTTAATGTGATGTTTCACAAGTGGCGCTTTGTCTGTCCCAGGCACAATACTATGAATATCGTCAGAATTACTCCGGGGCATTGGAGACAGTTAACCAAGTCATTGTTAGTTTCCCTGGGTTCTTGCCTGCCCTCATCAAGAAAATGAAACTGTTACTCAGCCTGCAAGACTGGGAGCAAACCATAGATGCAGCACACAGGTTTGGAAGTTACTATCAAATCATACACATACACAAGAGTCAGGGGTTATTTCATGCGTTATCACACATTTTTCTCAAACTCACCTTAACTCCTCTTCAGACTCAAACAGTTATACATCTGACAACAGAAGTGTAATTTCTCTCTTTGGCAAGATCACAAAACATAAAAGCATTTGTAATCAGTGTCAGTGATGTAAGGAAAGACACAGTCACCCTTTGCAAATGGCTCAGCATTCAAGTGCAAATGAAAAACTAGCGTGATGTCTCAAACCAGTGCATACTGACTAAGCCATTGTTCCTGCTTGCTTGCCCCTCTGGACCTTGGCCAGTGCCAGGCAGCATGAAAAGGCCTTTGAGCCAAAGCACTAGAGTCACACACATTTCCCAGGATTCACTGCTTCAGGTTCTGTGAACAGGGGGAAAAGTGATCACTCAGGTGGAGTCAAATCCTAAAGGCACAGAGCCAGGTCCAGAGCCACTGCAGTTGTCCTGCTGAGCACTAGGGCGCTGTGAATCAGGACGGGTGCAAGCAGTGCACAGTTCACATCCTTTGCTGGCCTTGGCTATTCCTAAGTCAATGTTGAACAAATTTAATCCCCTCTTAGTCTGAATCTTACTTGTCTATGAACTGCACAGAGCACCTCAGCAATATCAGATATTCTATTACCACTAATGAAAGATATCTAACCTTATATAGATGTATTGTGGGCCATGGTGTTCATTTTCTTGACTGTATGTGTCATATTTCAGGCTTTTACAGAGGGATAAAAATAACCTGGAGGCTCTGAGGATGCTAGCTCTACATTCGTTATGTAGAGATGGAGATGTTGCTGAGGTAAAGCTCATCCATCATATATTCACACCTTGACCTCATGGAAAATCAGCAGGAATCATAAGAAAATCCTTAATACTATAATTTATTATGTAAGAATGGCAAAGTGCTGATCAATTTATGCGAAATTGCTTTTATGTCTCTCTTTCCAGTCAGTAAAGCAGCTTGCAAACCTCATCAGCAGCTTGGACATTTTAGAGCCACACAACTCTGAGCTTTTGTACAGGATGTCTCTCGCCTTCACCCGTGTTGTAAGATGGCTTCACTATTTACTTTTCACATTTTTGGTGCTATAGTCTTACACTGTTTCAGTTAAGAAGAGTTTGTATTCAACTTTGATGATTTTTCAGCTTTGACCTTTTGCAATTTTTTTTCTAATTGTTTCCTTACAGTGTGGACGGAATGAGAAGGTGATTGAGCAGACCCACAGAATGGTGGAAAGAGCCTTTTCTCTGGCATCAGCGGACTCGGATCTGGCCACAGAGCTTGGCTACCAGATGGTGCTTCAGGGCAAAATCAAGGAGGCCATGAAGTGGTACAAGACTGCTATGACTTTGGATGAGACGAGTGTTTCTGCTTTGACAGGTACCTGAGCATGTTACAGTTATGAATCCACCGGCTACTGGATATTCCATAACCTTATGTTTTCTTATTTCTGACTATTTCGGGTGTTACAAAATTTCACCCTCATGTAGGTATTATTCGTTGCCAGCTGATAGAGGGCCACTTGGAGGATGCAGAACAGCAGCTGGAATTCCTCACAGAGATCCAACAATCTATTGGAAAATCAGCGGTAAAGTCTACATTTAAATTCTGCTTTTGAATCAGTTTTGAGGACGATTCTTTATATTATGAATAGCCTCCAAATGACAACATGAGGCATGACGAAGCTAGAGGCTTATGACCCATGGGGTTACCATGGCTCCAAATCACTTACTTAACTTTGAAAAACTCTTTGTCAAGCACTTAGTGGTATCCGGCAGGATGAGCAACAGCTGGTCCTGTAGGTCTTTGGTATTATGACTTCAGTCATTCTTCCTGGGAGTCTTTTCATCTTTTCATTTTGTATTTGTGTCTTAGATCCCTCTCTCTGAGGGGAAAACCTTTATTAAGTTTCACTCCCCACTACCTTTACTTCTTTTCTTCATGCCACAGATTTTTCTTCATCTTCCCCTTATACCTCCATTTAATCTTTTTTCTTTTGTTCTTTTCTTTCTACCATAATAGGATCTTCTATATCTGCGTGCTGTGCTAGCAGTGAAAAAGCGCCGGCCCCAAGAAGAGGTGACCAACCTGCTCAATGATGCAGTGGACACACATTTCTCTACACTGCAGGGTCTACCTCTGGGAGTAGAGTATTTTGAGAAATTCAATCCTGACTTCCTGCTGGAAATCGTCAAAGAGTACCTAGTACTGTGTCCTGCGAAGGTAAGACTTGAGACTCAGCAATGACAGGGTCTCAGTGGGTCCATAGAAAGTCTGAAAATGTCTGTCTAAATTCTAGGTTTTGGTATGTCTCAAGTACATTTAGAATAAATATTTAAAATATTTCAAGAAATATCTTGAAAAGGTGAATGCACAGTGCATAAATAAACTCTTGATTGAGGTGCTGCAAGGAAACTCATTTGAATTAGAAAATGCCAGCCGTGTGGCCAGTTTTGTGGCAATAAAGCACTTCAGCCACACAAACCTATATTTCTTTTAGATTATGCTTTACATTTGGTGATGGTGTGCACATATGTGGTTCAGTGTGAATGTGTGCATAATACTGACATCATTAAAATGTTTGCAAATCTGTGCGGTAGATAATAACTGTTACTTATCTATGATCCAGCCTCCAGCCCTGGGCCAGCCTCCTGCTCCTCAGCTCCAGCACTGTGCCTCTGTGTTGGATACTGTGGTCAAAATTGTGCCCGGTCTCCTTCCAGGGGTCTTTCTGTCAGCCAAAGTCAGATTCCAGTCTGGTGTGTGTTATATTAAAATGTTAGAAAATGTACATTGTTTCTTTTCTGCAACTGCTAATTTTAACTGGATTGCTGGTGTCTTTATTCAGGTGATACTGAAGCCGCTCAGAGCAGTCTACATCATTGCTTGGAACAGTGTCCTTCTCATGCAGATGCTCATCTGCTGATGGCACAGATCCACTTGCTGCAGGGGAATTTTAAAATGTGTTCCCAGTCTCTTGAACTCTGTCTCAGCCATAACTTTGAGGTACAATCAAACTCCAGATGACAATGTTATCAGCAGTATAATGCCTGTGTACATTCAGGATCTTATTTTAACCAAGTGGGTAGATATAAATCTGTATCTTTAGTGGCGTGTGTGTTCACTTGAATCTTGAAGTCAACAACAGAATTATGTAGAAAGGACAATATATGATGATACTGGGTAACCATATTTCTCAAGCATTCTCTCTACATTGATTGGACTTACCAAAAGGTTATGGTGTGTTGTCTGTTCCAGATTCGAGAACACCCCATGTACCACCTGATCAAGGCTCAGGCCCAAAAGAAGATGGGTGAGTTGCCCGGAGCCATCCAGACCTTGCAGATGGCCATGAACCTTCCAGGGGTCCACAGGGTGGGATCCTCATCCAAGTCTAAGAACAAAAAGACTGAGCTGAGCCCTGCTGACTGCGTCTCTGTCTATTTGGAATTAGCCGAGGCCCTCTGGCTCAATGGAGAACAGGTAAACAAACATGTTTTATATGGCTGTTTCATAGTGTAGTGAGTATTGTGGAATGTTCACCCCTAGTAGTGCCATTTGTGTTTCCACATATGACTGGCTTTGAAGGGAAGCGCATAAATTGATGGACTTAACATTTCAGCATGAAGCTGCCAAAGTGATGCAGGATGCCATCAACGAGTTCTCGGGCACCCCTGAGGAGCTTCGTGTCACCATTGCCAATGCTGACCTGGCCCTGCTGCGTGGCGACACAGAGCTTGCACTGAGCATGCTCAGAAACATCACCCCTGAGCAGCCCTACTATGTCCAAGCCAAGGAGAAAATGGCGGACATATATCTCAACCACAGGAAGGAGAAACGTCTGTATGCTAGCTGTTACAGGTGAGCAGTAAATATGGATCCAAATGAAAATAATAAATAATAATAAAAGAAAATTGTGAAATAGATTTGTCGAGTATTACATTATAACTTGACCAAGTAGCTGATGTTAGCATATTGTGATATCCTCGTACAGCATATATCTTTTCTTTTTCTGGTTTTAATGGATGCTTTCTCAGTAGAAGGATGCATTTTTGGAACTGATTTAACACGTAGCTGTTATTATTTGCCTTTATCTGGTTGGTTATCATATCCACATTACTCAACATGCTCGTTTCTTAAAAATCTCCTGTGTGTAATGTGATGACCCCTGCTGGTCAGTTTGGGTTTGGCATGGGTCATCTTTGTTCCACAGGTGGGTCATCAGCTCAACTGGGAACACCTGAGGGCCCCGGTGTTCCCAGGATATCAAAGCCTGGCTGTTGCCATTCTCTCACTCTCTCTCTCACTCTCTCTTCCTTTGCTTCTCTCCACAGGCGCCTGGTCATTCGGCGATGCCGAGTTAATTTATGTTTTTTACACTTTACAACACACACTCACATTTCTCACTCATGCACACCTACATCACTGACTTCACTGCCATCCACACCCCATACTTCTTCAGTTTTCTTGAGTTATTTAATTTAATATAATAAATAATACTTTTGGTTAAACTTCCCTCTTGGCTTGTCTCCCATTTTTGTTGTGGCCTCAGATCCGGGTCATAACAGTAAATATGAAAGTGCCATTAGTCATCCGAACAGTATCAACACAAGATCAGGATAAAGGTATTTGGTCAAAGATATCATGATATTTGATTTTGCCTGTATTACCCATAGCATTTTGCTTTGGTTAGAAGGCCACAAGCTCAAAGTTAATGAAGTGGAAACCTTAACTATAGTCACTCATGCAGCCAAGCTGTACAGGAACACCTCCAGTGCTCCAGGAGGGTGCCGATTGTCCTCTCCTGATTTCTGGTGTTACACTTGTTTTGCCTCAGAGGAGCAGAGACACATCTGTATAATAAAGTGCCATAACTGAGCTTTAATGTGAAATCTCTTTCTTTTCCCAGAGAAATGGTGGAGAAGTTGCCCAGCCCTCACACATATCTCTTACTAGGTGATGCTTACATGAACATTCAGGAAGTAAGTAAGAGATGAGACTCAACATTTTAGGTTACTAACAGCTTAATAACACGTTTTGTTTAGATATTGGTTAACTTGGAATAGCTTTTAAGGTGTTTTCTGTGTGTTTACAGTATGGGTTACTCATCTGAATGGACTGGATTATCAAAATAATATTTAGAAAAACTGCGACAACAAACATCATCTTATGTCATGGAAAATACACTACCGCTGCAGATAGTGATCTTGATTGCATCACTTATGATAAATTGTGTTTACCCTCAGCCAGAGAAAGCCATTGAGGTCTATGAGCTGGCTCTGAAGAAAAACCCCAAAGACGGCGCTTTAGCCAGCAAGATTGGGAAAGCCCTCGTCAAGACTCATAACTACAGCAAGGTTTGTAGTGCGCACAATGTGAAAGATAAACACTTCAAGACTCACTGAGGGACAAGCTAGTGTTGACACAGAGATTCTGTTACACAGGCAATAAATTACTATGAAGCTGCTCTGAAGACCGAGCAGCAGAACTTCCTGCGCTATGACCTGGCTGAGCTGCTGATGAAGATGAAGCAGTATGAGCGGTGTGAGAAAGTTCTGCATGATGCTCTTGCCCATGACCCAGGTACAGTGCAGCTATTAAGGATACCTCATGCAGGACTAGGTTCCCTGACTTCAGACTTGGCATAAAATAAAAGAAGAGAGGGCAGATAATTTGTGCAGAGACATAATTATGTAAATACTATGTGGTGCAGTAATGTAAACATGTTAAAAGATGATAGGAAATCCTGTTTACCTCCAAGCCAAACTAGTGTGAATATGTAAACCAGATCAAAACACATACAAATAAAAAACACATTGCTGTTTGGTTTTGATATGGTGAATTTATTGTTTTGTTGTGCTCATAATGTTACTTTTTCCTTTTGATCTTCCCAGTGAATGAATTGCCAGCGCTCACAGATGACTGTCGTTATCTGGTTCTGTTAGCAAAGGTCCAGAATAAGGTTGACAAAAATGAAGAAGCTTTGCTTTCCTTACAAAAAGTAAGTGTTTCCAGTATCTCTGGTTCTCTTGGGCTCTTAAATTATTATCCCTTCACATTTTGGATCAAAATTTTGTGTGAATGAATTGCATATGAGGTTGTGTCTCTGCTGTGTAAAGGCTCGGGATGTGCAGGCCAAGGTACTGAAACGGGTGCAGTTGGAGCAGCCTGACGCCGTCCCCATGCAGAAGCAGCTTGCTGCTGAGATCTGTGCTGAGATCGCTAAATACTACACAAGTCAGAAGGGCTATGAGAGAGCAGTCAAATTCTACAAAGAAGCTCTTGTGTATTGTGAGAGTGATCGCAAGGTCAGTGCAGCTGAATCAAAAACGTCCTGTGTACTCACTGCAGCTGTAGTTGACAGGCCCTGGCATCTTTTAGAGTCTCATCCCTGTGTTTTTAAAATGTGTTGGTCTCACTTTTTGCTGTAGGCAAAAGGTTTGATTTAGCTAAAGAAGTGAGTGTCAACTAAGCACAGCACTATACTTAAACCATGTAGAATTTAAACAAAAGAAAACAAAACTCTACCTTCCATTATTCCCCCCAAAAAGTTGTAGAATTAAGTTCATTTAAATGAATGCACCCCCTTCTCCTAGGTGATGTTGGAATTGGCACGGGTGTACCTTACCTTAGATGAGGTGGATGCCTGCCAGGAGCAATGCAGCGTCATTTTGAAGAATGACCAGTTTAATGAAGAAGCAACACTGGTTTGTTCTCTCTTTATGCCATCTCAGTTTTAACAGAAACTTTGTTGAACTCTTTAATTTCTCACTTATATTTCTGCTTAGATGATGGCTGACCTCATGTTCAGGAAGCAGGACTATGAACAGGCTGTTTTCCACTTTCAGCAACTTCTGGAGCGGAAACCAGGTGTGACAGGGCCCCGTTTCCCTTAGACTTGAAATAGTAGAGCTTTCTGAGTTTACAAAGGAAACTTGAGGTGAATGTAAATGTGAACTGCTATTTGACCCTCTTTAAATAGAAAGTGCAATAACTTTCACATCTGTTTGTTCTCAGACAACTACTCAACACTGACACATCTTATTGACCTGTTGAGGAGAGCTGGGAAGCTGGAAGAAGTTCCCAGATTTCTTGATATGGCAGAAAAACATTTTTCCAGGGCTAAGTTTGACCCTGGCTTTAACTACTGCAAAGGACTTTATCTTTGGTAAAGCCACTGAATCAAAGTACACTGGTTCCTTAAGATTACAATGTCAGCTGTTAGACATTATCCAATTAAAGCTGTGCTTGCTGTTCAGGTACACGGGAGAACCTAATGATGGTCTGCGGCATTTTAACAAGGCACGGAAAGACAATGTTTGGGGTCAGAACGCTGTGTACAACATGATTGAAATCTGCCTCAACCCTGATAATGACACCATTGGAGGAGAAGTATTTGAGAATTTAGATGGTGACATCGGGTGAGTTGATATTATATATATTGCACAGTAGCAGCACACTAAAGAAAGCATTTCTTTTATTAGTCCATATTAGACCTTTTAGACAATCTTGCATTTTAAAACCCACCGTTGACAGACTTGCCTCAAATGCTAAAATGCTTTGTCTTTGTCTCTCCCCAGCAACTCCACAGAGAAGCAGGAGTCAGAACAGCTTGCTGTGAGAACAGCAGAGAAGCTGCTGAAGGAGTTAAAGCCCCAGACAGCCAGCGGACACTTACAGCTTCGCATCTTGGAGAACTACTGCTTCCTGGCTACTAAACAGAAGGCCAATGTGGAGAAAGCCCTCAATGTTTTCACAGAGATTGCAAACAGTGAGGTAAGTAAACTCCAGATGGTGCACATGATGAGTTGCATCACATCCTCCCATGTAAATATACCCTCACCAGGAGATATGCATTATGTCAGGCTCTCTCTTAGCTTTACTCCTCCCATTTAGCTAACAACCGTACAGCACTTTGTGCCCTGCTAAATTTTGCTGGAGTGTGTTGGAATTCTTTTTTTATTTTATTATTGTAGTCAGTTTATTGAACTTCATTCGTTAGTGAAACCGGGTTCATACCGGTGCTAGTAAATCCTTGAAAAAGCATGACTTTTAATGTGATATGTTCAAGATTTGAAAGTGCTTGGATTTTGAATAAAATGTTTGGAGCTGCTTGGAACTGCATTTGCATTACTTTCATAGTAAATAGATGGGTCGGTTACAAATTTTAAAACTAAAAACTTTGTTGTGTTCTTTTTGTAATTTGTTGCTCTCTTCTGTAGAATGCTCTCACTAAACATAATTTTGTTTGTTTATAGCATAATAGCATCTGATTTAGTTTAATGAAGAAGTAGAATAATCATTTTGAGTAGCTGTAAACAGCTGTCAGGTTCTGGAAAAGCTTGAATATGCATCTTGAAAGTGTTTGAAAAGTGCTTGAATTTGATTTAAGAAAATGTGTGGGAACCCTGATGAAACATTACCGTTGCCCATTTAACTTAATAAACTGACATAAAGTTGGTATGGGGTAAAGGTGTAAGGAATGGGTAGTGGCTGGAGGTGATGCCAGGTGTGTCTTGTAAGACCACATCTAACTTGAATTCTTTGGTTGGGTTCAGAAGGACCACGTGCCTGCGCTCTTGGCCATGGCGACAGCTTACATGATTCTAAAACAAACTCCTCGAGCCAGGAACCAGCTCAAACGCATAGCCAAGATGAACTGGACCTTTGCTGACGCTGATGAGTTTGAGAAGAGTTGGCTGCTCCTGGCAGACATCTACATCCATTCAGGAAAGTACGACATGGCTGGGGACCTCCTGAAGAGATGCCTTCGTCATAACAAGGTCCGTACTGAAAATATTGTAACGTAGTTCTAATATTATCAGTGTATAACCATCTATGCTTATTTTTTGTATGCTGGCGGTTCATAGATGTTTATGATGCTGTAACCCTCTTTTATGTAAAGTATTTTGGCACTTGGTGATAATAATTCCACTTTTTCTCCAGTCATGCTGTAAAGCTTATGAATATTTGGGCTACATAATGGAAAAAGAGCAGGCATTCCGTGACGCTGCACTCAACTATGAACTGGCTTGGAAATATGGAAATCAGACTAACCCTACCATCGGTACATCAACCAAAATCATATGTCCAATTCCATTTGAGACAAAAATAATTTAGATGACTACTAATAGATATGTAACTCATCATCTCTGTGTTTATTCCAGGGTACAAGCTTGCTTTCAACTACTTGAAGGCCAAAAGGCATGTTGATGCCATAGATGTGTGTCATAAGGTGAGACAAATTTTGATGCTATGAGTTATGTTATTAGTTATGAGAGGGCTTTTTGTCTCCCTTTTTTTTTTTTTTGATCTTTTCTTATACTGTGTATTGTCTTTGCTCTTTGTCTTGTTCATAGGTTTTGGATGCTCATCCAAGTTATCCAAGAATGAGAAAGGACATTTTGGACAAGGCACGTGCTGCCCTAAGATCTTAGATTTGGAGATGTGTGTGTGTGTGTGTGTGTGTGTGTGTGTGTGTGTGTGTGTGTGTG
>OMLB01016950.1:0-10340 GCA_900302555.1 Myripristis jacobus
ACAGTGGGGCAAAAAAGTATTTAGTCAGCCACCAATTGTACAAGTTCTCCCACTTAAAAATATGAGAGAGGCCTGTAATTGTCATCATAGGTATACCTTAACTGTGAGAGACAGAATGAGAAAAAAAAATCCAGAAAATCGCATTGTCTGATTTTTAAAGAATTTATTTGCAAATTATGGTGGAAAATAAGTATTTGGTCAATAACAAAAGTTCACCTCAATACTTTGTTATATACCCTTTGTTGGCAATGACAGAGGTCAAACGTTTTCTGTAAGTCTTAACAAGGTTTTCACACACTGTTGCTGGTATTTTGGCCCATTCTTCCATGCAGATCTGCTCTAGAGCAGTGATGTTTTGGGGCTGTCGTTGGGCAACACGGACTTTCAACTCCCTCCAAAGATTTTCTATGGGGTTGAGATCTGGAGACTGGCTAGGCCACTCCAGGACCTTGAAATGCTTCTTACGAAGCCACTCCTTTGTTGCCCGGGCAGTGTGTTTGGGATCATTGTCATGCTGAAAGACCCAGCCACGTTTCATCTTCATTGCCCTTGCTGATGGAAGGAGGTTTTCACTCAAAATCTCACGATACATGGCCCCATTCATTCTTTCCTTTACACGGATCAGTCGTCCTGTTCCCTTTGCAGAAAAACAGCCCCAAAGCATGATGTTTCCACCCCCATGCTTCACAGTAGGTATGGTGTTCTTTGGATGCAATTCAGCATTCTTTCTCCTCCAAACACGAGAAGTTGCGTTTCTACCAAAAAGTTCTATTTTGGTTTCATCTGACCATATTACATTCTCCCAGTCCTCTTCTGGATCATCCAAATGCTCTCTAGCAAACTTCAGACGGGCCTGGATGTGTACTGGCTTAAGCAGGGGGACACGTCTGGCACTGCAAGATTTGAGTCCCTGGCGGCGTAGTGTGTTACTGGTAGTAGCCTTTGTTACTTTGGTCCCAGCTCTCTGCAGGTCATTCACTAGGTCCCCCAGTGTGGTTCTGGGATTTTTGCTCACCGTTCTTGTGATCATTTTGACCCCACGGGGTGAGATCTTGCGTGGAGCCCCAGATCGAGGGAGATTATCAGTGGTCTTGTAAGTTTTCCATTTTCTAATAATTGCTCCCACAGTTGATTTCTTCACACCAAGCTGCTTACCTATTGCAGATTCAGTCTTCCCAGCCTGGTGCAGGTCTACAATTTTGTTTCTGGTGTCCTTTGACAGCTCTTTGGTCTTGGCCATAGTGGAGTTTGGAGTGTGACTGTTTGAGGTTGTGGACAGGTGTCTTTTATACTGATAATGAGTTCAAACAGGTGCAATTAATACAGGTAATGAGTGGAGGACAGAGGAGCCTCTTAAAGAAGACGTTACAGCTCTGTGAGAGCCAGAAATCTTGCTTGTTTGTAGGTGACCAAATACTTATTTTCCACCATCATCTGCAAAAAAATTCTTTAAAAATCAGACAATGTGATTTTCTGGATTTTTTTTTCTCATTCTGTCTCTCACAGTTGAGGTATACCTATGATGACAATTACAGGCCTCTCTCATCTTTGTAAGTGGGAGAACTTGTACAATTGGTGGCTGACTAAATACTTTTTTGCCCCACTGTAGATATAGATATAGATATAGATATATATAAAATTGTCTAATCAGCCAAAAATTTCACGACGACCGCGGACCCCCTGTTGAAGACCTCTGGTCTAAATGACTCATTAGGACCCTTACTTGCCTCTGTTATTTCATTGTCAGACTACTTTCTGCTCCTAGTTGTGCCTCCTTCACATAACTCTTTTGAGGTGGAAAAATCCATTTCAAATTTGCATTTTAAGCCATCATGCTCTGTTCACAAAATTTAAAGAGATCAGGTGGACTGTTTCAGGTGCAGCTGGTTGTCTGATCTGATCAGACTCTGTTGTGTCTGCCTGCCTCTCGACCAGCAGTCAGCCCTGCTTCCACATACCATCATGTCTGTCATCAAGTTTCTCTTTTTTGTCCCAAGGTATTTCCCTCCCTTTCTCTTGCTCTCTGTGTTCAGTCTCCCCCACAGTTCTCTGCCAGATTGTGCTCCACAGGACTCTATATCAGGCGTCTCAGCTTTTCTTTGCAAGTGATTTTCACCCTACAATTTTCCAATTTTCCAGAGGCTTAACATATGCCCAAATCTCATTTTGTATTCATATACAGCGCAGATTTTCCCTTCCCTGACATCAACATTTAATGGGCCATGCTAACAATGTGAAAACCTACTGCTGTAAAATAAATAAACTACTGCAGTATAAAAAATATGAATCAGAACTCTATCAAAAGATAACAAACCCAGTTAAAGTAGAGTGAGCCAATAGCTGTTTCAATCAGTGGTGTATTTATGAGTGAGAGGGCAACTACCATCTTTTTTGCTTTTGCAGATCAGCATGAGCAAATCAGCTGTGGCTGAAAATGTTTTACATGACATTGTGTAAGTGCCAATAAAGGCAAGGTAACAAAAACATGCTGATCATGATGTGGCAGAATGGCATATCAGTGACAGTGAGATTCTCACTGGGGGTAGGGTGGGGTCATGTCAAAAATACCTACAAAAGACTAAAACTATCAGGTTACAATACTAGTCTATGTGTGTGTTAAATGGGATAAGAAAAGTAATAAGACTAACTGTGCTCTAACAAGCTAATAACTAAAATAACCTGATGCAGGTCTCTCAACGGAAACGTTATTAATTATTAAATATCTCTGACTGCAAGTGAAGTGGACAGTGTGCAGGAGTCTTGTTGTGTCTTTGCTGACGTATGGTCTTCTCCTGTCAATCCATAGGTGTTGCTCTTTTGACAGTAAATGACTTAAAATGGACAGTTTTGCAGTATTGCATAGATAGAGCACATCAATACCTGCATCCACTGACACTCCCTAACTGCCCATGTTTTTTCTTGTGTTACTAAAATGTCATAAACATTCTGTTGAGAAGAAATACTAATCCATGTTGTCCCAAAGAAAACATCTAGGTGTTAAAAATGATAAGCCATGTTGCTTTGACTTGGCCCACCTAAAGTTTTAACCATGTTTTAAGAAGAATTTCTTGGGGTTTCCCTGTCTTTTGCTTCCTTTTGTTTTGTTATGTTTCATACTTCATTGTATCATTTTGTCTCAAGATTAATTTTGAATTCATTAGGCCTAGGTAGGCTTGATTTAAATCCTTTCAGACACACTTGTGATGAAGGGCGATATAAAATAAAGTTAATGTGACTTGATAGCACAGCCTCCATAATGTTTATTTCCATTCAGGGACAGATAGTTTGCAAGCAGCGGCCTTCAGATGAACAGACCATTAAAAGACTACATCACAGTTAATTAAGGCTTGCTCACTTCAGGTAAAATGGGCCACATCCCTGTCCTCCCATTTTTCCTCATGTCGTTCTCTCTCCCTCTCTTGCTTTTAGCTGAATTTATGGCCTGATTTAAGCAGCATTTGCTGTCACTCATGAAACATTGTCAGTTAATAAGCGGCCGGCTGACGGAGACAAAGCGGGCCACGTGACTCACTGCAGAGCTCCTCCGGTGCCCTATTAGTGTGTTTGTGCTGCAACTTGAATATTAATGGAGTGGAAAAGTGCCCAGAGGGGAATGAGTCTGTGGCAGCATGAAGACTTGGTCTTCACTGGTGCCCCAGACCATAGACATGTTTATATCCCAATGTACCAGAGCATGTTGCCCAGTGCAGGGTCTCCACACTCCATGGCTCTACAAGAAAATTAATGAGAGCCTATTTATTAGCAGTACACAGGCCCTCTGTTACTCCTGGCCAACACATCACCTACCTGTCAGTGGTGAACACAGCCTCAGCCTCTGTCACACACTCACTCAAAGATCAATCCCTCTAAATCACAGTTGCTTATAGTGAGCTGAAAGTGGCCATTTCTGTATTTCTCTACTATGGTGTCTATTTGTAAATGGATGGCTGTGCGCCCATCCAAACCAACCACAGTGGATCAGGCGCTGGGTTACAACTCAGTAAAAGCTGATGAAATCAAATCAAAGAGTGGTTAATTTCTTTAATTGTCCATCAATTGGTAAACAGTTTCATTGATTAAACATTCTAAAAAGCTTTAATTGAACTACAGTATACAGGGAAATTGAGTGAAGTAGTGGAGAAAAAAACAGCTATAAATGTCCTTTTTGGAATCCAAATGCTCAGTCTTTTGTCCATTGCTGCAACAGGTTGTCTCCTCTGCTTCTCTTCTTGCTCTGTCCTCAGTTCCAAATCGCTGGACTCGGCTCATGTAGCCTAAATAAGGATGGCCAACAAGAACATAGTTTCCAACTGATGCATGTGTCATTTTCCCATCCAGTGCCCACACTGAGTAAACGGCAGTGCACTTGCACCCAAATGAGCGCCCATGGGCATGCTGGTCTTAAAATGAGGAGTGGTCAGGTGTAATGTTGGCATATTGCTATCTTGAGGCAGTTGAAAGTAAATGACCAACAATAACCAGGTCTGAAGTCAGTCGTGCAATTTTCATTTTAAGGTCATTATCAAGATAGTAATGCATGCCTGCATAGGCAGATGAATGACATGTGTCCACTCTGTTTGACACATAGCAGCATGTAAAAGATCAAAAATAAAAAGATTACGATGGGAAAGATTATTATTGTGTATATTAGTGGTGGTGGATGATCCTCCTCCTGTTTCCAATCACTGTTTTTGGTGTGCAGCGAGCTTTTGTTTTCTGCTGACTCCTATCATCATTTTGGTGATGCCAGAAGATGAGGACATGTTCATCACTACCTCTTACCCACACCTGCTTCACCACGGGGAACCTTTTATCAGTTAGAAACTTTAAAAGAGCAGTAGTTTGACAGAACGAAAGACTCCTGCACACTGTCCACTTCACTTAACCTGATGAAAGTCTCTGTACCAAAACGGTGTTATTAAATTGCTCTGACTGCAAGTGAAGTGGACAGTGTGCTGGAGTCTTTCTGCCAATTAGATACTTCAAATTGTGCAAAAAGTGGTTTAATGGAAACATAACTACTGTAGCAATTCCATTATTCACATCTGCAGTTACTGATCAAACAAATATGCCATTGGTTGTGTTATTATTATCATTATATGTATTCAAGTTTCAAATATGTATTATTTCACCCCGGCCAACATAATTTAAAAAAAGTATGCAGACATGCACGGTAGATTGCACAGAGGATGACAGGAGAAGGGGACAGTAACTTTTGAAGGAAGGAGCAACTCACTTTTCTTGGAAACTGTTGCAGTAAAGGACTAAAATCTTATGGTGAAATGCAAATTGTGAACATGACAGAATTTTTCAACCATGTGGAGAAAGCATTAAATTAATTCTAGGAGGTAACACAAAAGGAAAGTGTAATTATTTCTCCTTGGGTGGGAAACTTGACTAATTCTGGACTAAGGCAAGTAGTAAGTGATGTGACTTGGATTACTTTTTTAAATGAGCTCAACACTGATCAAAAGGAGTTTTAAAGGATAATGTCAGCATGTGTGATGCAGAGCATTTTCAAAATCAGTTGGGATTTCATCCTTTCTGTCTTCATTGCCAGTTGTACACACACACACACACACACACACACACACACACACACACACACACACACACACACAGACATACTGACAAAGACATATACACAGCACCCCACAGATAAAGACAATCAGATGCTCATGAAAATACACAGTGAGGTTTAGATTTTGAAAAGTTTCCTCTCCGTGTCTTCTTTTCCAAGGTATTCTTAGAGCAGAAAAGCCAGAGTGGAATATCATAACAACATGTGCTGAAATTTTAATCAAAAGGTAATGGGGCGGCACAATCGTGCTTCCCTTTAGTAGAAATCTCACAGATGGACTCACTGTTTGTCAGGTTCTGGTGAGTCATGCTGAGCGTTTTTCCAACAGGGGAGCGAAGACGCTCTGACAGAACATAATGAGCAAGAATACTAATACGGACTATACACATACTGTAGGTCTGGCTTCTGTATATGATGTCCTGCTATGCCTGTGTGTTAAGTGCAGTGCAGCTGCAACTTGTCCTTTTGCCTCAGCACCAAAGTCATCAAGGGAAACAGATCCTGATATATGTACAGTAATTTACCCAGTGATTAAAAAGAGTGTGAACAATTCCACCCTAAACTACATGAAAAATGGTTTACAAACAGAGGTTGGTGACTTAAATTGTTTCTGGTGGCGTGTTGTAGGTTGTAATTTTGTTTGTTAGATGTGATGCACACAGAGAGACGTTGCAGCTACAATGGACCTTCATGGTAAAAAGAAGTGAGTGTGTGTGTGTGTGTATATATATATATGTGTGTGTGTGTGTGTTGGAACATATATTAATAAAGACCCATAGTAAAACTTGTATATACACATATATAATTCATACACATATCTTTGCAGAGACATATGTGACAAACATGTATTTTACATACATAAGCAACATGTATTGCACTTATTTGTACTAAATATTTAATAATATAGGTTAAAAAACATGCATATTTGTATGGACTAGACATATATGTCAGTATTGGAAAATGGTCCAATCTCTAATAGGTTTCATATATAGGTTGTACATATATGAACATATATCTCATATATGGGAATCCAATATGTACATACATTACATTTCTCTATGGGCAAACTCCATTGTCACTGTGTCTCAGAGGTGTTTCAATTTTGGATAGTTTGCTGAAAAATAATAAAAATATAACATCAAACAACAAAAAAGACCCCAGAAACACTATTTAAATCAGCAGTCCCTGATTTTAATTCTGTTCAATTCATTTCAATGGTACATTTCATACAAATGAATGCAACACAATGTGCAATAAAGCCATAAAATACAACAGAAAAAGAGAATAACAAATAATACAATTTAAAAAAGTACGAGTATTAATATATTTTAGGCTAGATGTTTCTTTTGAGTAAGCTCAAGGGAAAGAGAAGAATTGGGAAGAGGCTAAAAGAGGAAAAAGAAAAGGGAAAGGGGAGGAGGGGAAGGCATGAGTGAGGTGAGAGGTGACAGCCAAGCTTCAAGTGAGGAGCCACCATTACTTTTCTGTTTCTTTTTTTTTTTTTGGTGGTTCACCAGCACGGGACTCATTAAATCCTGACTCCACACCAGTCACACTGGTTAACATACCTGCTGTCTTCATGTTTGCTTTACAATACTCACTTGCCTGTCTACCATTGTCTGCATAGTCAGTACAAAGGCTGTCTTCTTCTTGTTTGCATGCCAGCATTGTGTGGATGTCAGTGTCTGCTTTATTGTGCATGACCACACAAACTTCATCTGGCCTGTATCTGCCACAGCTCATTCCGCCTGCATGATACACTCCTGCAGCCATTCATGACACTCGTCCCTGTCTCTCTACTGTATTATATAATGTTTTCCCTGTCTACACTGCTTTACATGTTCATTTCTTCACTTCTGCAAAAAAAACAAAACAACAACAAAAGATATCTCCATGTAAACAAGTCATTTAGTCTCATGCTGAGTCTTAAAATGTTATTCTTAATAAATGAAAAAAAAATATGCCAGTGGGATGAAATAATCCCACTTGTTTCCAATGCATTTTCACTTGTTTGAGGAATTTCTGCCATATAACATACAGTATAAATGCTGTATGTTGAAACAAGGCAGAATAAGGCAGATCAGATGTTGAAAGAAGCTGGACACTAGTCGGCTGGCTGATTAATGTACTTTGGTAGGCTTCTGTCAAAATAAAACATAAAATAAAATAAATAAATAAAATATAAAACAGAAGAGGATAAGAGAGAAAATTAATGAGAAGGGACATAGAGTGCTGCTGGTTAAATCAAAAGAAACATGTTCATTTAACATATAAAGGTATTCTCTGGAGGAAGTAGGCCATGTGTATGTGGAAGTGCACATGCACTCATATGTGGATGTGTGCACGTGCATGTGTGTGACATAGGCTACAGCAGATCCAATTACCAGTGGGAGCCTTAAACTGAGATTGTCTTGCACACACATATGCGCGCGCACACACACACACACACACACACACACACAATGTATTGTATTTATGTGCTCGCTGGTTTGTTATTTAGTGGTTGTATCAGCCAGCAGCTCGATTAATAATTAACAGACTCAATGCAATTACTTGTGCCATTTGTATTAACATTGTTCCTCTCATAGAGATTAAGAGTTTAAGCAGATTTTAATCTCTATGGTTTCGCTAATTGCATCCACATATATGAGGTAATTATTTCTCCATTGTGTTCAGCTACTGAAACTCATTTCCACAGTGTGGAGCGATTTGGAGGAGTAAATGGCTGTATCTGCGCTTTTGTGCTGTGTAGTTCAGAAGAAAGATGACAGAGGAAGTGTGTGTGTGCGTGTATGTGTGTGTGTGTGTGTGTGTGTGTGTGTGTGTGTGTGTGTGTGTGTGTGTGTGTGTGTAGGCCTCCATAAGTTGTTGTGGAATTGATATTCTCCTCACAGGGCCATCAAGCGTGAAATAGAACAGAGTACATTTTCTTTGTGTAAACTTGCAGCTCTCAGCAGCACTTTTGGCTATTCATGGTGGAAAATATCCTGAGAAAGAGCTTGGCTGAAAACCAGGAAATGGATTGAATTGAATCTTAAATCCATCCTATTCTTTAATATGGAGCTTTGAATGGAAGGGGACCAGCAGGCGGGGTGTTCATAGGCGTGTGTGTGTGTGTCGCTAATATTGATGTGTGAGGAGGAGTTGGGAGCCATATTTTTCCTACTGTCCTTTTCTAGTAAAAAGTACAATACATTTCTCATAAAAATGTCATTTCATTTACTCCATAATGATGTGGGCTTAATGACTGCTACTTTGCTGGATACCTTAAGACCTGAGACTGAAGTGTTGTATACAGTAGTTAAGAGCATAATTCACGCTATTCTGTATGCACGTTTATAACTTTGGCACCTGCATTCAAATGTCAGTGGGTGGGTTTTCATGGTGGATTAGTGGGCTGAACTTCCTGCCGTGTGCTTGAGATGATGCTGTGGCTTTGAGTCGTGTCTATGACATGGAAAGCTTTACAAATACTGATTGCCACTTGGCGGACACATTTCCCCTTCAGTAAGTGTTTTACTGCAGCACCTGACTACATGCATTTCCAGAGTGAGGTGGCTGAAGCTGAAGTCATATCCCACACAGTAAATTTGCCAGTGTCACTTTAACTCGGAGCACTCCGTTTTTGTGACAGTGCACAGTGGATGGTGGCTTTGTGTTGGTGAAGTGACTTTAAATTTTTCTTTCATGCCCATTTCTAATGACTTACTGTGAACTTGAACTATTGTCATCCAACGTCAAAATGTCAGTGCGTGTCAAGACACATGGAGTCGAGATGGTACAAAAAATCTGACAGCAGGATGAGATAATCAGACGTTAAAGCAGCTGCACTTGTTTCAGGAATTTTTATAGGCACAAGTACTGTAAAACTTCAGTTAGTGGCCCAGGCCTCTATTTGCTTTAATCATCAAAAGCAACAGTCTGTGTTTGAAACCTGCCTCTATTCGGGGCCTTTCCTTTTGCACAAAATTCTTGCTTAACAAGAGCTAGAAAACATAATCAAAAGATACACGAAAATTAAGGATTTAGAAAAAAAAAATCCAGAGCTTTTTCTTGTTCTCCTCTGTATCCATTTCATTTTACACATCAGACCCTCACTCTGGAAGTGTCTCACATGACCCCGCCTGCCAGCACAGAGCCCAAACTGATCACTCCTGGAATAATAACACAATTGAGCTTGATAGAGTTGGGTTTGAGAACTGTAAACTCTAAATCAAACTGGTACCTCAGCTTGTGTTGACTCTGCCTGGGTGAAGTCAACAGAATGTGATGGGAAAACCTGCAGTTGCTGCCTAGAGAAAGAAGCTTTTCACCAGCAGGAGAGGCTCTCCCCTGCTCTGTAGTTTGCCAACAAGTGATGGTTCAACAGCCTGACACCCCACAACAGTGAGATTTGATATGATTATTTAATATAAGCCAGTTCCTAATAGAGACCGACAATTATTTGTCAAAATGTGCAGCCGTACCTGGCCAGTAGAAGAGCGGTTAACTGGGACTTAAGTTTTGCAGCATGTTGAAATAAGGCAGATCAGCTTCCTAGTATCATGGAAAGTACACTTGATTCAAGAAAATTCTGGAAACAACTTGAATAGAATAGGAAAGAAAGTAAAAGAAGTGGTATTATATCATTCCACTGGCAGATTAAGCCAATAGTGGTCTGATCTGCCTTATTTCAACATATTCATAGTTTCCAAAAAAAAAAAAAAAAAAAAAAAAAAAAAAAGAGGCAAAAAAAAAAAAAGAGAGAAAAGAACAGAAC
>OMLB01016952.1:4111-16862 GCA_900302555.1 Myripristis jacobus
GCGAAGGCCACATCCAGCAGACGGGCAGCTGCTCAGGGGCCTGGCAAGCTCCAATGAAATAGGCTATTTTAATATTATAAATGTAATATTCTATTTTTAAAAAAACGATGGCAATGTTATTGTGTAGCCTGAATAGTTACAGCACTTGTCGGAAATCCATAAGAAGTAAAGCCAGCGTGAGAAACAGCAGGATGTCTTTCATAAATCAACGTTTCCGACCACGTCGAGAAGCTTCTTCAAGAAGAAAAAAAATCAAGATGAACTTTGTTGTCTCACATTGTGTCGGGAGGTGGGAGGCGTTTTGTCACTAACCACAAGAGGGCGATAATGCATAGGCTATTGGCTGATGTCATGATTTTACGATGTCATTTAACTCGCACAGAATTTGTCGCTTTTGCATGGCAACTTACACAGAGATGAAAGAAAAATTCAATGAGGATGAGTTTGTCTTGAGAAGCCCAGAGGCACACGAGTATCATCTGAAATTGTGTTCTGAAAACCCTGAGCGTAAAGTGACATATGGACGAACTGGTCCTTCTGCTTTGAGTGAGTTAACTTATTCTGATGTGACAAAGGCATTTCCACCTGATATAATGCATGGCTTGTTAGAAGGAGTCATCCCACTCGTACTGAAACTAGTCGTGTGCCAAGCACACAAAGAGAAACACAGAACCATACAAGAAATTAATGAAGAACTACAACATCTAGTGATTGGTCAAAATGAGAAAAAACAAACAAACAAACAAACAAAAAAAACAGACAACTGTCAGAGTGACTAATGCAGAGCTCAGGAATTTCAGGGTCTGCTGCTCAGAAATGGTGTCTTTTTAGGCTGTTGCCTTTTTTAATAGCACACCGCGTTCCACCCAGCTGCAGTTATTGGGATGTGCTCCTGATCTGTCGGGACACAGCTGATAGAGTAACTGCCCCTAAAATCAAAAGGGAGAGTTTGTCTTTTTTGAACACCCTTGTTTGTGAATTTCTTACAAAACTTAAGGATGTTTTTGGAAATGTCATCACTCCAAAATGCCGCTATATGATATTGACATTACGCGAGACTTGTCGCCGTGTACGGCCCCCTACCAAGGGTTTGGTGCATGCGCTTTGAGGCAAAGCACCAGTATTTTAAGACTGTTGCAAGTACCTGCAGAAATTTTATCAGTGCAGCAAAAACTTTAAGTGGCAGGCACCAGATGTGACAGTGCTGGGAGTTTTCCCAAAGTAATGTTCTTGATGAATTTGAGATTGTGACAGGGTCAAGCACACGTCCCCTACTTTCATCTCTCCCACTTGAGCTGCAGAGACGTCTTGCTGATGTTCAGGGGAGTGAAGACACATTTCAAAACATGCAGCGTGTTTCAGGGGTCACTACTGACGGTGTGAAATATGCATGTAAAGATGTTTTCATTGTTGATTACTCCTCTTTTTTCTGATCAAATACATTTTAAATATTAACACATTGTGGTTTCTGTGCGGTAAGCTTCTTATCCCAACTCTAAATGATTCACACCTGCATGCATACAGAGTCAAAGCTGACCTGGACTGGAGTGTAATCAAACCAGGACAAGAAATTGAGGCCCTTGATTTATACCATGTTGATGACAAGTTGTATGTTACCCTGAAAAAGGTTTGAAGCTGAGGGGATTTATAAATATGATCTATTTAAAAAAAAAAAAAAAAAAAAAAAAAAAAAAAGCTCAGTTGAAAGTTAAGTAAAAGTTACATGGATTGTTTTTCTGTTGCAAATTGTTACAGATTGAACAAATTGTAAATTGAGTTTTAAATGCAGTATAAATATGAAATATTTTAGTGTTGTTTATTTTTTTTTAGTAACAATATCATTTTCAGTGTCAGTGGTAATAAAAAAAAATGCCATGATTTAATGTTTTCAATTTTTTTGACTATTTTGTGTTGTATTGGGTACAAATTTGCCACCATAAGGTACAAAGGGTCTGTCACTGGGGCTGTACCCTCTTTGAGACCAAAGTTGAACCTTTTCCAAGGGAACATTTTAGTCCCTACAGCATTTAAGTCCATGTTTGTACCCCAGGGTGCATAAATGTCCTGCATGAGGTACTAACAGGAAGGGCACTAAAATGTCCCCATGTTAAGGGGTACAGTGGGTGTACCTCTGAGGGTACTGCCCCAGTGACAAGCTGTTGGACCCTTAAAGGTACATATTTAACACATTATTTCTGAGAGTGCACTGATGAATAATTTCAGAAAGTTACAAAACAGATGAATAAAATCATAAAGAGCTCAGAGGACAGGGCCTATCCCAGCTTATTTGCCACCATTTAAGAGCTTAATAGGCACAGAAATTAACGAGTTTTTATGTAGAACATGTGATGGCTCATTGATGATCTTATTAGCCTGCTGCAGAGTGGCCTGTTTTTTTTATCACACACATCATTTTCCACGCAGTCTGAGTCTTTCACATCTGCCTTCTTAAAACATCTGTGTCTCTGTCAACCCTGAAACGTGAAATTGACAATAAAAAAAACGTCGGATTAACCCTGTCTCTTCTGGAAAATGTCTTTTTTTGTTGTTGTTGTTTTAATTGCAGTGAGTGCGTTGTGGTAGTTCAAGAATATAAAATCAACTTTCCGGGTAAAGTTTCCTGAGGGATCACAGGAGAGGGACGCTGAAGTGCAGAGTTTGATTTCATCTCACAGTCGGAGCCGTGCTACGCTGGTGAGGTCATGCACAGACCGAGTGTGTGTGTGTGTGTGTGTGTGTGTGTGTGTGTGTGTGTGTGGAGACAGGGGAGACAGAGGAAAGAGATACTGGCAGAGAGGGAGATAGTGTGTGTTCCTGTTATTGCCACTGAGCCCTGTCTGCTGAAAATGATGCTCTCATACAACTAAACTGCGTTCTCCATTACGATTCAAGGGGAACGTACATTCTCTCGCGCTTATTTGTCACGAATCACAAGAACATTTCTGATGATCGTCTGAAATCTGCACCATGAGGAAGGAGGCTTTCTCCCAGACGGCCTGAGTTCGAGTCGATGTGGTGCGACGCGACAGTGGTGCTACTTTTTAAGCATCTAAACCAAACTATTCCCTGATCTTAACCAAGGACTTTTGGTGACTAATGTAATGAAAATGGCTAAAATGCTGCCCAAAAAGATATCAACTAGGAATGTATTTGTGCTGCATTATAAACAAACATAATCATTCCCTTAAATGTAATTAAGAATGCAGTTTAGCTGTATGGGAATGTGATTTTTAGGACTGAAGGTTATGCCGCTTGTTATGATTCTGTGCATTGGTGGTTCTTTTTTATCAAGTTTCTGCGCTAAGTCGGATATGTCACCCCCAAAAATGTTTTTACTGCAGTCATTTGCATTTGTTTAAAATTTGTCATTGCCGAAAAACTTAAAAAAAGGAAGAAAAAAAAAAGTCAATGTCAATAGGCTGCTGAGGATTTCTGGCATGTCGGCTGCGTCTCCTGGTTTTAAGATGTGGATGTGACTGAGCGGCTCGGCTCTGCCGGGGGAGCAGCAAAGGGCGGCTTCATGAGGAGGAAACACACCGAGGGGAGAGGAAAGTGTGTGTGAGGCGTTCACGTCCTCAGGCCAGACGAGGCGAATCTCTGCGCTGAACTTAACCGAACAAACTGAAACCTCAGCTCCTCGTCAGCGTCCGATAAAATGAAAACCTTTTGTATTTCCAGCCACGTTCATGCAGCGAGATCCCAGCCGCAAAGGCCACAGGGACGCAAGAGCTGCTTTTTTGTAAACCTACACAACAAATATGGAAGTTATATTTCTTATGTTTTAAATAATACAATAAATAACAGCAATGTTGTCTCTTTAATTGACATCACAAGTCCACCACATCATTTCCTTCTCTAAAGTAACATTAAAGTTTTATTTCATTTGATTGCATTTTTACTCTTTTAACATTTTCTAATGTTAACTACTCACAGCTAACAAGTGCATTACTTTGAAATGCACTTTGAACCCCCTTCAGCTAACATGAAACATATGTGCAGTGCATTAATGTAGAATTTAACACATATATCATGGCATAGATCATTTAATGAGTATACGAGCTGTAAGGGTTCAAAGGGCATCTAAGTAACGCCATTTGTTAGCTGATATTTTTCTGCACAATTTCTGTAGCCATCACAGAGCCGTAAAGCTGGCACATATTAATATTTTAAAATCGAGGTGGGCTATTTGTCAAAGCTTATGTCTGTTAAAATATGAGGTTTCATAATTTTAATCCTCAAACTGTTGGTGTTGCCCACAGGCCCATCTGTCAAGCCTTATTAATTTGTAATAACATTTGAACGGTTTGTGATAGCAGGATTCTCTTTGCATTCAAAAGCAGCAGTTTCACTCTTTCCAGAGGCATTTAATTTGCATTTCAGCCATTAGTAGGTGAAGTTAGACCTTTTCGAATCTATGTTTCTATTGTCTAAATCCAGTTTCCCAGTCTCATTTTACCTCTCTGCTCCTAAGGCCATGTGTACTGGAAGCAGAAAGCCTGGGTACTAATTATCTCTGATTGTGAGTTTAGGGTTTGTCGACCCTAAACCTCGCTCATCTGCTTGGGGGTGATGTGTTTTGCAGTGTTTAAACAGCTCAGAGCGCTGGACGGGGCAAATCCTGCAGGTTGGACCGCTGCACCAGGAAGGAACCAGTGAAACCATCATCCAGCTGGAGGCCGGGTCGCGCTGCACAGCCACATATCAGGATGTCGGGTGGCGATTTTCTAAGTGATCCATTAAATCGATGCATGAACTGCGATGGGACTCTCACCCCGTGTAAATGGAGTTCAGCTTCTTTACTCGTGGTTGGCAGCACAATCACAGGCAGTCATACTCAGTTATTAGCAGTTATTAGCTCCTCGGCAACCATACATCAAAGAAGAAGCTGTAAAGCTCTGGATATCAAACCACTGCATGGACTGGACAGTTATGGTGCTGCACAAATGATGCAAAGCCAATTTAGGCTTAAACAGGAACCCATCGAGCCTTTAAACATGACGACCAGCTCAGATCTGCATCACACAGGAACGACAGTGACTACAAGATGTTTGCAGGGAGGAGAGGCTAACCAGCCAAAGAGTGCAAAATTAACTTCTGTCTCGTCAGTAATAACATCCATCTCGTTCACCAGAATTACAAACGGACACTCTAAAGACTCATTTATGCTCCTTTATGTATGAAAACAGACACGTCTATTTGAAATGTTGTAAATGTCACTGCCCGTATACTTCCATGCATCCTGTATGTTGACATGGATGTTAAGCAATAAATCCACTAGAGGGCAGCGCAGAGTCCAAAGTCTCTGACAACAACAAACATGGTGGTGCAGGAGGTCGTAATAATGGAGCTAAAAGAGAAGACGGCGGCGGTCTGTGAGGTCATTAAACACATCACCGCTGGAGGACGGCGGTCTGTGAGGTCATTAAACACATCACCGCTGGAGGACGGTGGTCTGTGAGGTCATTAAACACATCACCGCAGGAGGACGGTGGTCTGTGATATAGTTATATCTACGTATGTATAGAGGTAAACAGCTTACATCGTCTTTGACTTCAGTACAAGCGACCACCATAATAGTTGAAAACCGGTCGGAGGCTCCATAACAAATTGAATATTTAGGAATCCAAGCAGTTACTGTGTAAGACAGACTGAACCTGTGCAATAGCTTTGTCCATAATCTGTCAGAATATAGCTTGGGATGACACAGAACTCAATTGCCAACGTATAGATTCGTACAAACATAATCCCTCTCAGTCATCGCTTACGACCCACTAGAAGTGTGTGTTGGTGTGTGTGTCTGCAGAAATCCTGTTCTGTTCTGCTGTGTTCGGGAGGAAGCTGTGAAAGTGGCAGAGAGTTAAGAAAAACTAAATATAGCGAGGTGAGACAAAGCTCGTTAACAGGTTGTAACTACTTACTGCTACTTATTTATTTAATTTTTTCATAAAAATTGAATCTAATGTCATCTCTCTCAATATGAATAACTGATTAAACTGACAACATACTTCAACAACATACTGACTACTTCTCTCTGACTGACTATGTGATTTTATTGTTTTTATTGTTATTGTTTAGCTAAAGGTGCTGTCACTCTGGTTGAGCCACAGTTGTAATTTGCCTCAGATAATCCCAGACTGGCTCTGTGAGGCAGGCGTGAGGAGCGGGGCCCCGGCTGTCCCGGCTCAGCTCTAATACCTCTGTTTGCTCGCCTCGTGCCTCTGCACCTGTTTCTGGGTTTCACAAACATATTTATTTCTTTTGGCTTCGTTGTTTTCCAGCGCGCTTTGAATCTTGAGTTTGCTGTATGAGATGAAAAAAGGGCCAGTGTGCGGCAGGTCACCCAGCTTGACGGCTGACAGCAGCTCGGCCGCGGCTCAACTTTTCACCGTCGTCGAATCGTTAATCGAATTACCTCACCTCCCTGTTTCCACTCGTTCTGCCTGGCAAGTGGAAAAAATGGATGAGAACTTCAGTGGAGTCTTACAGATCTTCCCAGTTCTCAACGAATATTACAAGAAAGATGACATGACATTTCACTTGTTGTATTTCCTGTTGGGGAATACAGGAAACACATGGAGCGATCATTCCAAAGCCTGGACCAATGAGAAGTCAGTTTGGCAGAGACACGCAGTTTTATTGGATGGGATTTATTTTATTGTCGTTTGTGATTTTGATTGGCACCCAGCGGTGCGGTGTGAGGTCACTGTTGTTTACTAGTCAGTTACCTCTAGCCAGTTCTCTCACCAAGACAGTGTCAGTCTATGAGAGGCAACACCAACGCAGTGAAAAATACACAATTTGACAGTTTGAAACTTTTCATATGTTCACTCCAGTCCAGTTTGTGGATGTTGGGATTGAGCCTTTATACGATCCAAAGGACTGTTTCCTGAGCGAGCTAGCTGCTAAGAACACTTGGTTATGGTTAGGAAACGGCCGTGGTTAAGGTTAGAAAATAGCTAAAAAACTATTGGATGTAAACTGGGGTCAGCTGAGTGAAAGGTGTGTTGATTGACCCACACTGTTGTTCTTTACAGGACCACTAGAGGGCACTCACCTTTAAAACCTGACAGGTCAAAATCAGCTGCTGGGGTCGTTTCTTGCCGGAGAACAGGTTCATTTTAGAAGAGTTGCCCTAATCTGAGTCTAATAAAATTTTAATTTCAGTGTTTCTTGTTTTGTTTTGTTTTGTTTTTGCTTTTGTACAAAAAGTGCTCTTACACATTTACTTACACATTTGGCTCAAGTAAAACAAAATGCAGTTAGGATTTACATATGTTGGATATGAATTTTTTTTAATTTCCAATACAAATAGCTTAATCACTGTAACACCAGGAAGTGCTGATGACAAAAGTCGACTCTCCAGTAAATAAAATGAATGATCATTGCCTGTTGAAAGTCCACATTTGTGATGAATAGTTTATTATTTTTGAATACCATCAGACTGTTGGAGTGCAGATCTCCCCTGTCCTGTGGAGAAACAGGCAGATAACTAACTACCTACCTAACTAAGTGAGTAGCTCTGTGTGATATCCTGAGGCAGATCTCCTCACATAAAGTCTAATGACAGAAAAGAAAAGGATCTGATCATCTGTATGTGCTGCTGCTATCAGAGAGGTTTATTTATATGAGACGGGTTGATTTCATGTCAGGTGACCTTTGTCTTCTGCTGAAATCCAAGATCAAACCAGCTCATCTGTCATCGTATAAACATGAAACAAGCCCTGCTCGCCATTTAGGCCTGCTCCATTTATGGAAAGCCCCTATATCATAAATTATGATTTTCAGAGATAGGCTGGAGGCAATAAAGCAAGCACATCAAGCCTGATGTGTTTTCATCAAACTGATTTCTGCTGAAGATGAAATGGACCACAGTCATAAATTATACAGCGGGTAGATCCAGCAAAGCGGTCTGATTGCTGAAGACACTCTCTAACTGTGCTGATAATTCCCATAAAGCACAGCTAGCCATGATTTATTGGTTGCTGTGCCACCTCTAGGCTATTTTATTCAGGTGATGGCAAACTGGCTAAAACTAATTTCATGGAATTAGCGGCAAATGCCTATATGAAGGGATGTGTGAGACAAACTGAAAAACGCCATTCGCCCAAATTATCTGTCAAACACTCGGCGTCTCATTTCAATATTTTAGACACGCTGGTCAAAAATAAAGAGTTTACCTGCTCATCCCGAGTCTGAATCGAGCTTCCTGCAAAGCCGCTGCCGCCTTATCTGAGGAACCTCCGCCGCCAAATATGAATCACAGCCTTAATTAGAATGGCCACTGGCCTTCATTATAAGGTCAGACTGCAGACGAGTATCAGTGTGGCTCATGTGCTTCCACAGATAACCATCGTTTCCCTCTCTAAATGACTGTAACATTAGGCAAAGTGTCTCTATTAGGCAGAGTGCATTTCTTCCACATATGGCTGATGATACGTCTCTGGGCTAACCGGCGCCGGTGATGCTGATTAGGGAAGAAGCATTTAGATAACTCCTTTGTCTGTGCATCTGTGTGTACATCAGCGTGTGCATTGTGCTTGATTTCAAACGTGTGTTTTGAGGATGGCGGGGCTTTCCATCTGATACGGGAGTGGGAGGATGGAGGTAAGTAAAGCGGGCGAGAGAGCCGCGCATGCCGGTGTGTATGCTAATGAGTTATAATTGCAGCATGCGCTCTGCTCAGCCATGTATACTTAAGTTTCAGGGAGATTTTACATCATTATGCAGCCTTTTCAAATATGCTAATCTCCCTCCTCTCTCTCTCTCCCTCTCTCTCACTTTTTTCCTTCTCCGAGGCATCTTTCACTCCAATTATATGCCTGAGTCCATCTCTCTGCAAATACTGCATCCGAGCTTGAAATTATTCTGTGAAATGTTTAAGAAGAGGCTGCTTGTGTGTGTGAGTGTGTGTGTGAGTGTGTGTGGCAGGCAGACTGTGTGGTCTTGGATCAAGAGCTCAGTCCTTCAGAGCCATACAGCTGCTCAATTAGAGGCAGTGTTGTCCCTTAACCTCCCTCTGTGCAAGAATCACACACTGCAGATCAAACATGGACTCAGAGAGGTAATGAGATTTACGAGGCTTAAGGCCACTGCTTCTTACGAGTCGACTTCACAGGACGGCTTAAACAGTCCTGTTTGCATTGCCCGCTCCATCAGGCTGCTCCTTCTATCTGGGAGATGTGAGGGTTTTGTTCTGACTAATGACTGCGTGCGAACGTGCGCCGCACATGCGTCCTCGCCGCCCGCGTGTCTTTCCGTCTTTTGATCATCCGGCGCCTCGACTTTATCAAAGCGGGAAGATTGCTGGAGATGTGAAGTGTGTGTGTGTGCACGCGGCGGCCGCTGTGATCTAACACGATGGAGGAGACGTGGCTGTGATGCGCACATGCAGGAAGGCAGAGCCGGCGGGCCGCGCTGTGATGGATTATGTTGTGATGGATGCCGACTGGCCGTGCGACCTCGCGGCCCGGGTTCAACACACAGCTCGACCTGTTGGACACACTCGCCGAGGGAGAAGCTCTGCCCTGTCCTCTGCTGCCGGCCGCTAGCACTGCACAGTCACGGCTAAAATCAAGAAAACCACTCGCTCTGTCTCTGGCGTGGTGCAGGGGAATCAAAACCCCTGAAGACGCATTTCCAAAGAAAGAAGTCAATTCCTGCACACGCTTTTTCACCTCTGCATCGATCTATTTCAGGGAGTTAGTCAAACCTTTCTCAAGACGACTAACTCTGTGAAATAAATCGATGCAGAGGTGAGGAAGCACGTACGGGAACTGGCCTCTGTCTTTGGAAATGCGTCTTGAGTTTGGGAGCTATTATTCTGCACTTTGTTGAAGTCGGATATCAACAGCCTGCCGTTTGCAAACACAGCGGCCTTCTGGGTCTCCACACCCGCACAAGAAGAAAATGATACCTTTACTGCTTTAATGCACTTTTTGAAAAGCACACTTACAAAGTTCTTCACATAAAAGAAAAATATAAATGAAAGAATATGAATAAAACCAGAAAAGGCAAGGCTGCGCATGCCAGACACCGTCCCTGCAGGCTTATATTTCATTGTGGAAGTGAATTCTGCACCACCACAATGTTTCAGACTCCACTTCCACTATCTTATTTCTGAAAAAGTTCATAGGCCTTCCCTGGAGTCCAGCAATAAATCAAAAACTGAACAAAAATAATATATATCAGATACTATAAATAAGAAAGCAAATAGGCATTTAGGTGAAAAACAAAAATAAGCAAACAAACAAACAAAAATCAATTGAAAGGCTGTATCATATTTTAAAATTCTCAGTCTTCTGCGACCTGTAATCCATCCTTACAAATGCTCGGTGTGCAAAAAAACACCAAACATGAGCCGCTGAACTCCAGGGAAATGTGTGTGAAATGATGCACAGGACAGGTAGATCTGTTCTGTGTGATGTGATTCTGCAGCCATAAAACAACAACTTCATGGCTTTGAATATTTCTCACTCCGCAACACCTGAAATGCAGCGTCAGCATGGTGCTGACAGGTGCGCCGGGCAGGTTCAGTGGAGGTAGATAACAGGTGAGTTTTCTGGCTGCAGGTGTCTTCGTTTTCCCGATCCACATTTTCAGTTTTTATTTTCTGTCTCCATTATCTGAGTGAGGAGGAGGAGGGGGTCTCCAGAGCAGCAGAAGAGGGGTATTTGTCCATTATGATTGGGCTTCTCAACACCCTCCCTGTATGGGATATTGGGCGTTAAAAAAAAAAAAAAAACAGTGTGCACCAGGACTCCTCATCCTTTTCATACTGATGAGCGAGCTGAGTCCAGGTCTGCAAACAGAACCCAAACAAAACACACGTTACAAATTAAAAAGACTGTATTTGGACTAAAAATACTTGGTTATGGTTAGGAAACGGTCACGGTTAAGGTTAGAAAATAGCTAAAAACTACGGGATGTAAACTGGGGTCACCTGAGTGAAAGGTGTGTTGATTGACCCACCTGCCACCCCCCCAACATCCTCATGCTGTCCAAATGCTGATCGAAAACAACAGCAAGACTCTTTCAGACCTCGTTCAGACTGCAGGCGAATCAGATTTGCCTCTCAAATCAGATCTTTGAGACGGACCGTCCACACCGTCATTTGCAAGTGATCAGATCGGATTTGTTTGTCCAGACATCCTCAATCAAATCTGCACGGGTTGCTATGGTGATGATGTAGGCACCAGTAACTTTGTGCACTGGTGACGCAGCTTTCCGACATGGAAGCTGCTGGCAGACGTTTGGTTTGGATCTGATCTGCAAAAATGGCATTCCATGTGGTTTTTATTGTGTCCAGACTTTCTAAAATCAACCTGGATACAGTCTAGATTTGACAAAAAAGCAGATTTGGCCTGGCAGCGTGCACACGGCCTTAGAGGAGGCCTGGATGTTCACCGGCGAGAGGACCGACCCGCTGCCTGGCCTCTGGAAAACTCCCAGTGGTTATTTTGTGCCATGAAATGCCGTGAAAGCCGTCGGCATTGCCCCTTCAACCGCAGCGACTCGACGCTGAGCAACGTTCAATATTTCATCTGTGATCAGCAACTGTGCGCATCAGAACTGTGATCCACGATTAATTGTGCAGCCGCGCTCACCGTGCAGCGGAGCCAGCCTGCCGAGGAGAGGAGCGCAAAGAGAGATAAACGCACAGAGAAAAAAAGTATCTGTGACAGGCTTTGTACCGAAACAATGAAGCCATCCACACAGGCGTACATACAGGATGAAAAAGCCAAATCTGCTGTTTTGAAAAGACACCCTGTAGAACGCCGCAGTTATAACTGTGGTTTTCTCCCCGCCTGGTGAATCGTTACAAAAGGGAGAGGAAAAGCACACCGGCATGTCTGCTGGAGATTTATCGTCTCCAAAATGAGAAAATGATCTTCTCCCACAAAAGGACCATTGTTCCCGTCTCTCTAAAATAGATCAGTGTTGTTCTCCCCGAGCAGGAGCGATTGTGTGAGACAGATTGAAGCGCACAATGGGGTTTGAAGCGTGGAGCGGCTCTGGCACAAACACCACCTGAGGTTCCTGAGGTGATCCGTCTGCGCTGAAGCCGAGGAGTTTCCTAGCAGGGGCGTGGCACTGGGACAAAACACCACCGGAGAAAAAAAAACAGACTGAAAAGTGGCTTTTTCTGCAGCCAGATGAGTCTTTCCTTCGCCAGATTTCACAAAAAAAGACTATCGTGATATGAAACTCAACAACGAACAAAGTTTTACTGCGGCTGACCAACAGTTTTCATCAGTTTTCATCATTGTTCATTTCATTTTTGTGATGCTAGAGTGAAACAGGCACCCGGTGGACACAACACAGAGCCGCCAGTCACCTTTTTTTTTTATTTGTTTTTTTTTGTTTTCCTAACATGTTTTAAACTGAACAACAGAGCTGAAAAGTCCTAAAAACATTAGATTGAAGCAGGAACCAGCAGATCTCAACACCGACTGTCAGACTTTTATGAGACGTTCTTCAGTAGAACTTGATTTGAGATCAGAACGTTTGATTTTTAAACAAATCTGTAGAAGTCTGTAGATCACAAACCACAACCAGCCTCGGCATGGTCGGCTGATCTCAGGCCCGGCAGACCGGCCGCTCAGAGCCACACGCTTTGATCTGACTGGCAGAGGAGAGAGAGGCGGGGCAAATTCAAACAGGAGAACCAATCAGAAAGCAGACTCAGAGTGAACGGAGCCTGTCTGGACGTAGAGACGCTCCTGACTTTGACGGTGTCAGGTTCGTCCCAGCA
>OMLB01016953.1:8563-19711 GCA_900302555.1 Myripristis jacobus
ACAAGACTGTCAGAGAAGAGGTGCAGACCTGGTGATTATCAAGAGCAGAGAGGAACAGGTGTGTGTGTGTGTGTGTGTGTGTGTGTGTGTGTGTGTGTGTGTGTGTGTGTCTGCATGAGAGAGAGAGAGAGAGAGAGAATGCAACAGTTGCCTGGACCAAGACAGATGGGGAAGGGTGGATGTACAACAGAGGGAGGGGAAAAGTTACCCACATACCACACACACACACACACACACACACACACACACACACAATCTGATTTAGTGCCGGTTACATACAATCTCATAATGGCCCTTACCAGCAGCTGACTTGGACACACTGCTTCCAAACCAGCTGTTATGGGCCAAGAGAAACCAGAACCGTGTGTGTGTGTGTGTGTGTGTGTGTTCATGAGCATGCATGCGAGTGTGTCAATGCGCATGTCCAATTCTGCATAGTTGAGGACTTCCCACATTCACCGCGTTTCTGGAATTCCTCACTGAGGGCTGTGTGGGAATGGCAGGAATTCCCTGAGGCTGAGGGAGTGGACAGGAATAGAGCGTCCGTGACTCAGACCTCTGACCTGCATTCTGATCTCCGACGCTCCTCAAAGCTACGGGATGCCTGGGAAGTCTGGGAGAGGGTTCGACCTACATATCAGCGTGCTGAATACGGAACGCTCAAATGCACAATCTTCAATACTCGTCCCGTTTGCACTAAAAAGTCCCAGGAGCAAAGCTGCTAGGTCTTGCTTTTGGAAGATGGTTCCAGGGGCAAAGCGAGCACCCTGAGCTCATGTGTGTGTTTGCGTTTCCACGGCACCCCCACAGCAAAATGAATGCAAATAAGGAGGAGGCACCTAGTAATTCTGCATTAGATGGAAAGCAGCAAAACAATCACCGCAGAAGATGTCAAAGCAGTCATTATGTTCATGACTGTTTACTACCGCGTCACTGTGATGTTGGAAAAGTTCGCACGGAGTTTGAAAATGACGTTGAGGACGCTGGTAAAACGAGAGCTGAGAGGAGGAACCTGCTTTTAAAACAGAGTCATGGAGAACTGTGACGTGATGTAGTCAGAAATGAAGACTAACATATGTTTTTCTCCACTCGCTGAACATCTCTTGATAGAATGATGTTCTAAAAAAAATTTACGGCTGATGCTTCAACCTGCCAGCCCCCAGGAACTCAGGGAGCACTGTGTCGGCTGCAGGGAGCGTTTTGGGGTCCAGGTACTCAACCCCACGGGGGGAAAAGAGCGAGGGTTCCTGTGAGCGAAACAAGGGTGAGGGTTGCTGTGTTCCAAGGACAGCTTCTGCGAAATGGTGTAAGTGTCAGCTCCAAGATCCCCTCAACTCAAAATCCTCTTCGTTCTGCTCTCTTGGGCAATCTGCAGGAAAAAAGTTAAAAACGACATAACCGGTCCCCATCCGCACCAACAAAATTGCAGCTGAACTGGATATGCTTTGTCAGATACAAAGAAACGCGGTGGTCTGTTTGCAAACGTGTCTGGAAGTTGGAAGTTGGCAGTGGTCGTGTGGAGTGCATTCTGGGAAAAGAACGGGTGATTTTTCCGATGGTTCCAGACTTTTCCGACACCCTGCGCACAGCCAAAACATGAACCCCCTGGCTTTTAGTGGTTGTGCAACACAATGTGAGATGTAGGCTACAATCACAGCGAGGTGAAAAAAGACCAGACAGGTGACAAAGCAACTATCTGCTTGTGTGTGTGTGTGTGTGTGTGTGTGTGTGTGTGTGTGTGTGTGTGTGTGAGACTGATGCAGGTGTCTCTTTTCCCGTGTCAGAGACAGAGAGGCTGTTGCAGTGAAGATGCCAGGAGAACAACACTACATCGTTTATCACTTTCATCCTCTCCATTTGTCTCCATCCCCCTCTCTTCCCAAAAGGCTCATCTGACTCGCTCTTTTGTCCCTCCTCTCTCCTCGTCTGTCTCTCCTCTCTGCTCTTCTTCTCTTTCCATTATAATTGTCTTTTTTTTCTGCCTCTTCTTCTTTAGTTGCAGCCCGCAGCACTGTTTTACCCTCCTCCTCCTGTGTCTTTGCGTTGCCATTAGCCTACTTTACTTTCGATCGTCCGCTCTCGTCCCGCCTCTTGCCCCCGATTGGCTGCCGCCCTGGACGGAGTCGCCCTATTTGACGGCGGAGAAACAAGAGGGACCGCTTTTATTGGCAGCTGTGATCAGACACAGCTGTGGCACTCTAACAATGCACTCACTGTGGGTACAGCTGGCACCGGCTACGCCCCTGGACACACACACTGCACACACACTTGCACAAGTGGGCAACCATCTAATAACAAAGTACATGTAATTACAGCCTACTGTTCCATGTCGGGTATGACCAATATGAGTTTCTGAAGACGGATATCAATACTTGACCGATATTTTGCGCCAATTCACGAACACTATCTAAAAATGTGACTGTTTTCATGCCAAAAGACGGCACGGTTAAAGATTTTCCTCCTAAATATTGTTTTTGTCAGGGTGGAAAAGCTCCTGAAACAGTACTTGGACCATCACAGGACACTATAACTCTTTCTGGGTTCACTGCAGGTCTTAGAGCCTGGCTCCCCTGAAGAGGTTGAGGAAGATTCTCCCGTGCTACACAGGAGAGGTTTCACGAAAATATCTATTTTTTTAATAAGACCAATATAGGCTTGATAAATCCGTCTAGCCCTGGTTTCATGGTGCATCGAAAATCAGGCGTGATCTTAGTATCATCACCTAAAAAGCACCAAACCGACAGCGTAAGCGATTCAGCAGCGCAGCCTGGGTGTTTGTTTCCAGCCCAGTCAGACTCTCCATCTCCTTCCTCATTTTCCTCTTTTGTCCCCCAGTCTGAGTTGTGGCCTGAGAGGGAGAGAGAGAGAGAGAGACAGAGAGAGAGAGGAGAGAGAGAGAGAGAGAGAGAGAGAAGGGGAGGGGGCAACCATCTTTCCTTTACCTCCGCCTCTTTCTGTTCTCTCCGTCCGTCCAGACCTCTAATAGCAGGGTAGGCTAGCCGAGCGAGAAACAGGCCAGGGTTACCCCAGCGACCCAAACACAGCAGGAGAGGGGAGGAGGGGTGATGAGGAAGGGAAAAAAAAAAAAAGACCAGACAGAAAGGGAGAGAGGGAGAAAAGATGGCTTGTTGCTAGTGCCAAGAGTTCATCTGCCCTCGTCTCTCAATGCCACCTGATCTCCCTTCGACAAACTACGGGGGACAGACCTGGTATTGTTACCAAAGTTTAATATCTAAAAGTACTAATGCGCTGCCATGGTAAACAAGAGAAACAATCACGCAGTATCACAGAGCGACCACACTGGCGACTCTGTGAAACAGCAAAAACAACACTCTGTTTTCCTCCTGCCGCCAGATTAGGTGAACTGGGATTCAGCGGCGGACCGTTACCATGTCTGCACGCTGCTCGACTCCCAACTGCTGCACTCCACCATCAACACGCGCCTCTTCCTGCTGCAATCCCTTTCCTTCTTTTTTTTCAACAATTTTAATCTGCATGTCAGATATGCCCCCTGCAGGTGACGCTGAGATGGGATTTCAGCTTGCAGAGCGTGTTTGATAAAAGTACTGGATGTTCAGAAAGAGAGAGAGAGAGAGAGGGAGAGCAGAAAAAGAGGGGACCAAAGTGATGGAAGTGAGTAAGCTCCCCATATCGCCCCCCTGGCCCCCTCCTTACTAAAAGCATGTCTCAGCACATCTGTCGTGGTCCAAAGGCATTAACATTATTACATAACACCACTAACCCCTCCCTCCCCTCTCTCTCTCTCTCTCTCTCTCTCTCTCTCTCTCTAACCACCCGGTCAGACTGGTGGCAGAGAAGGCCAGGCTAACAGATGGACTGGCCTAATCACATAACCCCCGCCCACCACCACCACCACCACCACGCATACACACACACACACATGCACAAACAACCCGGTAACCCTCTAAACCAGGAAGTAATAGCCCACAATCGGCACAGATCTGAAGAACCCTTCCCTCACTAGTGAAACAGTAACCATGAAGTCATGTCATGGCTCCGGGTTGGGATCAAAAATGTGTCAAGTGCAGCTAAACACTGTCACTGGTTGCACCAGCGCGGTGAAATTTAGTAGGTCTATGCATGTGTGTGTGTGTGTGTGTAGTGTTATTTTTTCCCCTGCTGGATCTTCCTTTGTCTCTGATTGGCTCTGACCCTGACACCAGCCATCTCACCCCCTCATGCCTAAGCCTGACCAATTTAACCAATGAATTGATTGAGAACCAATCAGACAAAGAGTAAGGCAGATCTTTGTGGAAATGCGGGTGGGGAGAAAAAAAAAGTAAGTGTGAGTGTGTGAGACTGCACCTTGTACTCCTCCTCGAGCGACATCACAACCTTAAAACACAGCGGCGATTCAAAATGAAGATTATTTTATTTTTTCGTCAAGCAAAATGCCGCGGTGTCTGTTACACCTGTTCCCGGCCCTAAAAGGACCAGAACACCACCTACAAAAAGGCCGAAAAATACGCCTTTCTCAAAGAATAGCCTGTCCAGTTTTCATGGCTCAAGAGGATAAAACGGCCAACATTATGCGTTACATGTACAGCAGAGAGTGCTGTCAAAGCATGGCTGGGAACAGAGCTTATACTGTCAGAGAATCGCCGTTCCGACTTGAAAAATTAAAAAAGGAAAATGTCTCCAAGAAACACGTCCTGTGTCGTGTAAAGTGAGCGACCACCAGAGCAGCCCCCCTCCCAGATGTTTGTACAACAGTGTTATACACAGTAATCCTAATAGTTCAAGCAGAAATATGACATGCAACAAATTTAAATAGTTGTTATTCAGATATAAATAATATGATATTATGGAATCTGAGTTATTATTTATTACTTTGTTTTACTTTTTCATGATCATTTATCTGTTTTAAAGAGGTGTTTTCCTAAAATATCTCTTTCCTGTGTACATTAAAACTGTTCCAGTGGCTTAAGGATATCGTTTACATAATGTGCTCAGAAATTACCAATATGTATGGGAACTGACGAAATGTAATGCTTAAAATGTATTGCACCTAAAAAAGCCTATGTAAAAAGTTAGTCTGGAGCCGGTGTGTGTGTGTGTGTGTGTCTGCATATGACTGCTCATGTAACACCTCAGCCTCACATTCTATGACTTTTCTCCATCATCCCGGGCTCAGGAACAACACGCCAACTCACTGTCCCGCTTTATAACTCAGCCTAGATTCACGCCTGCATTCAGGATACTTCAATTTGACAATTTTGGTACCAAAAAAGTTCCAGAACATTACAATAACTCAGTGCTTGGCCCGGAGTGTTTTTCTGTGAGGAGTGGAAAGGTGACTGAAACACTGGTTCCACAGGTTAATAATAATAATTATCTGAGTAAAAGTCACGTATTTGAATAAAATCTCATATCAGACTGAACTCAGGAGGTTAATGGCTTAATCCCTGGATCTAACCCTAGTTACAGCACGCCACTTTTAGGCTTGGTCTATATTCTGTCAATGATCATATTCACCACACTGTAAGATCACAGCCATGGCTGATGGGAAAAGGGGAGAGAATGATTTCAAAACAAAGCAAGATGATTTAGGGATGAGGGGAAGACGAATCCTACCAGGGGAGACAGCAGAAACAGGAGGGGAAGGAAACACTGGAAGTAAAAAGAAAGGGTGAAGGGCTGAGGGCTGGAGGAGCGAGAGGGAGGGAAAAGAACGAAGGCTGGTGGCATCGTTTGTCTCCACTCATCACTGCGTCTCTACGGAGACGGGTGCCTAGACACAGGGAGCCAATCACAGCGTGGGGTATACGGGATGTGATGGAGGAAGGAGATGGAGGATGGGGGTGGGGTGGGGGTGTGGAGAGATGTGACAGTCTGTGACAGATTATGGTCGACGATGACCTGTCTGTGTCAGTGGGAACACTGAAATATGAATTGTGCGCCCCTGCATGTGTGCGTGCATGTACTGTTCTTGCTTCATAAACATTTCACATTACAACACATAAAATACATATACACACCCTCTACCACATGCACACACACACACACACACACACACAGACAGATGGGAATGTAGAAGGGAAGCTGGCTAAAGGATTGCGAGGAATTGTGAATCACTGCATCCATGTGTGTGTGTGTGTGTGTGTGAGTTTGTTACCTGCTATCTGACTTGATACATCTCCTTTTGGCTCTTTAGGGAGGGAACCGTCTGTTCAGAGAGAGAGGGAAGAAAGGAGAAAGAAAAATATGTTACCAACACAGAGACAAAAAAAAAAAATTGAGATTGATTCACCACCAACAGCATGAGGCAACTATAGAGAGCAGTGTTCATTTCCTCAATGAAGACAATGACCAAAAATGTTCATCAACAACCTTTTTTTTTTTTTTTTTTTTTTGCCATGACGAAGACGAGATGACATGAGCTAAAAACAGATCATGGACAATAACAACTATGCCCGACGTGTATGTTCGGTTTTCGATGACGTCGAGACGAAAATGTTATCAGTGGCCTGTCAGACATTCTGTTTGACAGGCCTCGCTGTTGTGATCATCTGTCAGTATTACGGTCACTGTATTTGCATTTTGGGATGTTACACGGGAAGCTGCTACATAAATATAGCCACAACAGCTAAAGAAAGAATGTTTTACTTCTTGATTTGAAGTAAAGCAACATTCAGTGCAGGGTCCTGCTCCACTACTCTTAACACTGAATCATTAAATGCATGGAGTTCAGACTGAAGTGCATCTAAAATCATCTGTGTGTGACTGATGAAAAGTCACCGTGTTGATTTCATTTTAAAAATCACAAAAACTCATTGGGCTAAAATGAGACTAAAACTTGTACACATTTTGTTGACTAAAACTAGACAAAATTTAACAATGGCTCAAATGACTAAAATGTGACTAAAACTAATATGCGTTTTAGTCAAAAGACTAAGACTAAATCAAAATCAGCTGCCAAAATTAACAGTAATAGAAAGTATGATGAATATAGGATATAGCATTTAACATCAGCAACCCATCACCACACTGATTTTTAGACAATTAGTACAAGCTGCTCAAACAGATAAGACTGCACTTCACAACATGTACCACCCGATCTTGCGGGACATCAGCTGGATTGCTTTACAGCACAAAACAGCACGACGGCACTGTATCTCTCCTGCCAGCTGAGTTTACGTTTTTAGAGTGAAAACATCATGCCTGAGGATAATTTCTGTACTCTGTCTCTGTCGGTTCTTGATTCTTGACCTTATTTTTAATGTAAAAGACCACACAGCAGCTTGTGGGGATTTCTTCATAACCCAACAACATAAAGTCCATAGTGTGATGGAGTGTTTTTCCCTCTGGGGTGGGTGGGACTCAACACTGTCTGGATCAATGGTCCTCAACCTTTCTGGTGTCAAGGACCCCCAAAACTGATGCACATTAGATTTAGTCATTCCATAACTGTCTATACTTCTAGTCAATGAAATAATAGTGAAATTAAAATATTCCCCATTTTTCTGTGGACCCCCTGGAGCCCCCTCAAGGACCCTTGGGCGTCCCCACACCCCAAGTTGAGAACTGCTGGCCTTGATGTTTAAAAATGCCACACATAACACTTGTAACCAACACAGATCTATTCTCTTCAGGCCTTTTTAAGCTCCATGATCACAAACATGCTGTGTTCACACCGGACCAGCGCACCCAGCAGTCATCCCATCGTCACCCTGTAACCCATGACTGAGGCCCACTGCTCTCTCAGCCCATGCCACAATAACCCCATTGATCCGGCCTATAGCTCGTCTGTGTGAGAGGCTACTGCTGTGACGGAGGGGAAGAGCCGGTCAGCATCATGTGTTGTCAACATGTAAATAGGCTGGGCAGCTGACTGGCTGCCTGACTCACTGGCACATGCTCCCTCTGTTCTGGCTGGGGCGCACTTCCTCTTCCTGTTATGACATCACTGGCTGCTGCATGACGGGGGAGCGGGGCTGGCGTTTATTCTGCCCAATGTAGAGCTGGGCATTGTCACAGACCTCAGTTCAGTTGGATACTTCAAACAGAATCGATACCACATGCAAACAAGTGACTGAAAATTGCAGCAAATTGAAACACTACACATGCGTCATTTAAGTATTGCAACACGGGGTTTTCTGCATTACTGATATGGTCTGGAGAACAAAACTGATTTTAGTATTTCCTTGGTAAATGGAGTGTAAACAATACCCTAAATATGCACACAATATGCTCTTTGTGCTCCACTGAGGTTAACTTCAGGTCAGATGTGAGCACGCGCACTCATAAACATGCTTATTTCTGTCAGATTTAACCTTCAGCTGGTGCCTTCCAGGTATGTATGCAAATTCAAAGTGCAACCATTCTGCTCTGGCAATGCTTATACACAACCTTCACTTAGTTACTCCTTTTCACTCCTTTTTGTGTGAATTTGAAATGCAACTGAACATCTGTGCAGTGATTTGCTGGTGCTGACATAATACTGCGAACCATTACTACTGAACAAGCATGGGTTGGCAGGTGTAGGAAGTCACACTGACATGGGAAGAATTAAAAAAACAAAAGCTGCTATTCTGTGGCTGTAAGATGACAGTTACATCAAAAATACAGATTCTGAATCAAAATAGATTTGTGATTAACATATACTTATTATTATATTATATTAACTCTCACTTATACTCTTAAGTGTCGTTAAAAGGACTGGAAACAAAAAACAATTTTCTGGAGGTGTCACTGATATTTAGGTGTTCTCTGAGAGGCTGTTTGAGACAACAACACTGTATGCATTATCTTCACATGTAACACGCATATGTTGAACTACCAATGTTTTCAGTGCTACATCAACAGTTCTCTTTTGTCCCAAGTTAAAAAACAAAAGTTAACAAAAGGTGACTGCTACTGGATGTTTCAAAGTACTTTGGCGCTTTAGGCTGCCTCCTCCAACTCCCCCTACACTGCAGTTTTCAACCAATGACATAGGCGACAAGGAAAAGGAGGAAGTGAAACTGGGGGAGCTGTCAATGTTTAAGCAAGACAGTTTCCAGATAATGGACTTCTGACCTCAGTGTGGAGCGGGAGGAGTTTCCCTACAAACATCAGTACAGGATCAAATTAAATGACCCTGATGCCACTTTTACTATCAGCTAACTAGGTCCTTAAGATAAGACTTCAAATAATGCCTGGTTACCTGGCGAATTGTCTGCTTCACTGGCTGCTCCAGCTTACAGACAGCCCAGATTTAGCAGTGGTTGGCTGCTGGTTATTTCCCAGAGTGAACGTACTGCAGCACAGTACACATAAAACTGCAAATGAGCAAACTTGCTGACAACAAGCACCTTTGTCCAGTGCCACTGGGCCTAACGTACAACAGTGTACATACGGGAGAAGCTCATATACATACACAAACACAGAGGACAGCTCCCAGTCAAAATCAAGAGACCAGCTCTGAATTTAATAGGGAAGGGGATGAAAGAGAAAGAGGGGAGAAAAGGGAAAGGAAGAGAAAGACCAAACACCCACATACTTTGCATTTTTGCAATGCCAAAGACGTCTACTTCAGCCACACTGTAATGTTGCACCGCAGTAGCTGTTGCCCACATCTTATCACAATCTAAACAATAGGACTTGTAGCCAAGCCAGAAGTCAAACACACACAGACGAGCACGGGATAAAAACATAATGTATGTGTGCAGGCAGAGATGCAGATACACACATACACAGGTTAGTTTGGGATCTGTAACCCAAACTGAGAGCCCTAACGCTTTCTGTTCCCGTTCCTTGGAAATGTGACCGTTTGAGAGGTGAGTTAATCTAACCACACACGCAAATGCACACGCGCACACACACAGTCAGAGTCAACTTTGTTACAGACCATAGTAGGATAAGCCCAGCGCTGGTACGTCAGCCAAGCTGTTTGGATAAAGTTAAACAGATCACACACACATCTAACGGCCACTGAGGAAATGACGAAGCAAAAATGCAACGGGCCCCGGTCCCGTGAAACCTGTGAACTCTCCTCTGCACCTCCCTTCTCACAAACACACAAGCGCACAAACACACACTTAGATACAGAGAACGCACCTGGAGCTCAGCCCTGTTAAACACTGGCTATACTGTATCCTGAATCAGGCGCTTTTCCACAAACAGCTCTCTCTTGTCCTGATACACTCTCTTTCCGTCTGCCTCTCTGGGCCCGCATGAACACGAGACCACCCTTTCAACGGGCCCCTGCCTCCCCCTTCTCGGCAGGCACACTCATCGTTTGACTCACACGCAAGTAGGAAAGACCCCCTTTCATTTAAACATGCCTATTGTCTGGTTCATATGTGAGACATGAGGCACAAATGCAACGAGCGATACCCAGTTGCCAGTGCTTTGTTGAGGACTGTTGGGAGTGTGGAGGTATGTCGTGCAGTAGGGTAGAGGTTAGCAAACATTTAAATAGAAATGCCTTCACAAACAGATACCAGGCTCAACAACATAATAAAAAAAGAAAAAAAAAATCAGATTGCAATTATGTTGACAGATTTACTGCAATATGATTCACGATTTTTGGGAATGATGATTTTTGCATCATTGTTTCCAGTTTCACTGGAAAAAAAAACTGTGAAGATGTTATGATTTTTCCTGAGGTCTGTAGCAAAGTTTTCTTGCATCCTCAGCACGCAATTTGTGGGCCAGGGCTTCTCTGTATCACTACAATACTTCATTATCGCCACCAAGGAGGTGAAGCTCCAGCCGGGTGTTATGTGGTCACCCCTGTCTGTCAGTTTGACTGTACACAGAATAACTCAAGAAGTACTAACCAGATTTGCAGAGAACTTCGTACGAAGTAGGCTAACCCTTTGGGGCCAATCACACATAATTCACTTCTTACCCCTAACACTTAGCCCTAAGCCTTTGTTTTGCATCTTCTCACGCAGGGATAGGGTGTCCCGGATCTTGTTAAGATAGAAGGGAAGAGTCAAGTGCTACAGCTACATAGTCAGTAGCAGAAATGTGGAGGAAGTGCTGAGAGAGCAGTCCATAAATATAAAAAATTATAAAAGCAGTCAGGATATCTTAGTTTAGCACAGATCCAATGAAATATGTCATCTGTTCTTTATGATGAGCAATTCACAAAAATTGCTCTTTACGATGTCGATAGAACGTAAGTTAAACGGCAATTTG
>OMLB01016954.1:0-11158 GCA_900302555.1 Myripristis jacobus
CACAAATACTGAGCTGTTCTGACATTGGATCTGTTCCCTGCAGCCAGCAAGCATGGCGAAAATGCTCCATTCATTAGTTTGTCAGGAGAGAACGTCAGTACAAATGGGGCAGAATGAAAGTAATGGTATGTTGCCTACAGGAGATCAAGAGGCAATGGAGAACACTGTTTGTCTGTTATGGGTTGCCTCATGTAAGGCTCATGTAAGTAAGGCTCCTTGTAGTGGTGCCTATCATTGTCCCCCATTACGCATCTATTTGCTGGCAGTGCTGCAGCAGCCACTGCAGCGTGTTATTTTTCAAGTATTGGAAAGTAAAGGTGAATACATCTTGAAACACAAAACCAAAGCCTATGAAATGACTGTTTTCTGGACAAACCCGTAAGAAAAGGAAAAGACTATAGTATTTTCAAAGCATTCATCTGAAACAAGAGCACTGCAGTGCAGCAGGTATTTGCTGTAGTGCAGCAAACTTGCAGTAAAACATGGGTCCTCTACATTTTATCCTAAGAATGAGGGGGAAAAAATGGGATGGCCAATACTACACAATACACACCAACACATCTTCATGGGCATGTCCATGATACAGCCGAGGAGCCATGTCAAGCTGAAATGCATGTGTCTCATAGACTGAATTTTAAATTCATAACATGTAAATGTAATTAATTTATGTTGTCTCTCCGAGGCAAGCACTCTGTAGGAAAAACAAATAAATCTCTAGCAATATGAACGTTAATACTCCACATGTGATTCAAAAGATGAGAGACAAGACATGTAGTAAACAACAGTCTTCAAACACACAATTTAATGAAATGCCAGCACTGCATCATTAGCTCTGCATCGACTGGCTGCAGTTATAAACCAATGGTGAACCACCCTGACCCCTATTAATGAAAACCAGGCGTACTGAACCATGCTGAAAATGATCATACACTATTTTTAGACGGCACATTGATCCAGCGTGTGTTTGTGTGTGCATCCGCTCTGCTCTGCTCCCATGCTCACATTAAGTGTTTCCATGTGTAAGAATGACAATGATTAGTGTATGCATGTGAATTTGTGGGTATGAAGATATATGTTGATATGTGCGTGTGTGTGGCTTGTGAAAAGAGCTATGTTTAAAAATACCACCTCCTCCTACCATACAAACAGCTCCTTTTGACAGTAAATGCTGAGTGTGTTGGCTGCTCACATGACTGGTTGAGTGTCCCATGCTATGGCAACATGTCGGATACATAAATCTCTTGAAGAAACAAGGCGGAACTGCATATAATTACTGTTAGCATATGAAATATTCTTTCCAAAGTCAAATAACAAAAAAGCACAGGACAAAGCAGACCTTTTGCCTACCTGCATGTTCCAATGGAAAGTGTGAAAGAGAGGACTAATATTGAACAATTGAAAGGAAGAACCGCCAACGCACACCATCCACTTCAGTAAATTAACAGATTTCATTGGGAATAACACTTTGGTATAAAGACCTTCATCAGGTAATCAACAGCTTGCTCACCACAAAATCAAGTGAAGTGGACAAGTCACAGGGGCTTCTTGTCAGAGAGCAAAGAAAGAAAATTAATCAAGTACTAAGTTTTTACTTTTTTTTTTTTATAGATTAGCAATTGATCGACTTGGAGATACTATGCAAAGACATGCAGAGCCATGTGTGCATCCTACTGAAATAGGTCAGTCAGTAAGGACAAGAACATCAACCTTGATATCAAAGGTAAAGGAAAAAAGCACAAAACTGCGGAAATTATCACTTCATCACATATTTATTTAGAATGAAAGTCACTATTTTCACAGTTCTGTGGTTGATTTTTTTCAGGCTACCATATTATATAATATGGTATATAGTATGGTCGACACAAAAAAATAAAGGCCGAGCCCTAAATACAGGCCGGTAACAAAAAGGATGGTTACACTCTGTGCCTTTCATATAAGGTGCAGTTAAGCATAATGTTACAAGCTGGGTTATCCTGCAATGATGACACTGCTTTTGCTTCTTTAGCATCAAGCTTTGTATTTTGAAAGAGCACGAGCCAGGGAGTGATGATAATGTAAAACTATTACTAAAATTAACAACACAAAACAACTACTAAATGATGAGCAATACATATATTATTCCAAAATGAACTGGGGCTAGGCAACAGTCCATTGCCCTGTGGCATGCTGGGTAGCTCCGCCCACCTAGCCCCAACACGCACAAGTGCCACAAGATAGCAGTAGCTACATTTAAAGTACCATATGGAGCAGTACAAGTCACTGAATTTTCCACAATCCGGTCTTACAAATATTTCACAATAAAAGCCTTGTTAAGAAAGAAAGGGATTCTTTCCACAGAAATGCTAGAGGGCTTTTAATTTGAAACAGATACAGTAGTGAAAGCAGTAACAAAGCTTTAACTGGGCAAAGAGGAGCAGATAAGAAAAGGGGAGGTTTCATACTAAAATATGAGCAAATATACTTCCCAAACAGGGAATTAGAAATAAAGGCCTCTCTAAAAAAAAAAAAAAAAAAACCTGTCTAACAAAGGCCTGGTCCCACTGCAGTTGAGGTAAATGAAGCCCCCAGCCATTATCTGAGGAAAAACAGTATAATTGTGCTGTGTGCATGGCTTTTCCTTTTTCACTTATCAAAACTAACCTCAGCTTCGATTTGACCTGTGCTACATTTGCATCCATCCTGTCCCTCCCAGATAAAACAAGTGTGCTTGGTTCCTGCATGCGTCCGTGGCTACATTATTAATCTGAACCAGCATTGATGGCTAATTGATGAAGAATGGTGGAAGCAGACAGAGAGAGAGAATAAACGAGAGGGAGAGGAGCACAGAGAGAGAGAGAGAGAGAGAGAGAGAGAGAAACTAAGAGACAAGAGATCTTGCAGAACATGATCACCTTGGATCATCCTGAACGCAGATGGAGTTTCCGAATCCCTTTCACCCTGCAGGAATCCTGTTGCACAGACAGCTTTGGGGGTATTTAGAGATGTCTGTGTCACTCAGTAAGCACCAGGGTATACGCACTGCCTTCAGGTGATGTTAAGAGACAGGATTTCATGTATCTGATTTGTATCAAGTATTCAGGTTTGCTGTTGTAGACAAAGCAGAACATGTAAACTGAAAAAAAACCCTGCGTATCAGCAGCAGTACTAAAATATGCAGTGGTAAGCATTGCATCAACACAACAAGATTTCCGAAAGGAGCAACAGTGTAGTACAGTAGCAGTGCAAAAATGTGAAAAAGCAAGACTTGTGTGATGGCTATATTCACCTCAAGGCCTACAGGAACAGATTGTTCTTTTGTGACAGTGACATACAGTACAACACAAGGACATCTTCAATGCCCCATCTACACCACACTGTGACAAATGATTGTGCCTCCTGACTGATATTCCTATCGTAAATTATTGTGAACATCAATATACATCCACCCACAGAGTCCTGTGTTATTTCAGATATTTCAGCCTGCACTGCTCCTGCTGATCTTATTGCTTGAGATCAAACTTCTTCTCTCCAATCCTATCGCACTGATGGTGGAAACCAAATGCTGAATGACCTTTAAAATAGCAACCCCATGACCTGCAGTATAACACCATGTCATATATACTATTACCTTGTTGATCCAGGATATATCTGCCAATGCAATATAAAATATCATCATCAGTCGGTAAGGAAGAGGTTACCTACAACATATAAAACATACAACAACATATAAACAATACCAAACAACCATCCACAACAATCCATACTGGAGGTATATCACAATAATATCCACAGAGGTGGCTACCAATAAGAATGTGACGGCTGTCTGTAATATACACACATGAAGGCTGCCTATATGGTGCGGCGGCAATGATTCACATCCATCCATAACATACCGGACAACATGCAGTAAATCCTCCAACCTTGGTGTCAACACCTCTTCAAGATTAAAAACACCCTAGTGTAGCAATACACAAGCCCACATGCCCATAGTATGTATGTATGTATTTCTTTATTTATTTTTGCATGTATTATTACCCTTTGTTACTTCTATTTTCAAGATAATGCTGATTTCACCCTTTCACTGGCATCTTGTAAGTTCACAGTATCCCACTATTGTGTTTTATGGTTGGTTACCCTGGTAAGAGTGCCATCTAAATATCTAAGAGCTAGTTAAAAAAAAAAAAAAAAAAAAAAAAAGGTCCACACCAGCATGAGCTTTTGATTTAAAATTTGGATAATCAACCTAGTGTGGAGACAGTCAGTGTGTTAGACCTGCAGAGCTAGGAGTAAAAATTCTTAATTTACATCCTTAATGATCCACTTCCAACTTACTTTATAAGCCACTTACAGCCAAAAATAAAATAAAATAAATAAATAAATAAATAAATATACTTACAGAGTAGCAGGAAGAGTGGAGTGGCCCAATTAAGTGGAAAAAAATCTTTAGTTTTGTGTCTAACCAGAAGATACACCCAGGAGCTGAGGCAGGCAAAATGCTCAACAAAAACCTCAACAATGATTTAATGTTAAAAAACACTCAGAAGAGACGGCTCTCTGTTTTATGAGGTTTGATGACTCAACCTGCTCATTTTGGCTTGCATCTTTTCGTGTTTACAGCTTACTCAAGGTCCTGCAACAAGGGCTTTATCCTAAATGCACTACACACACAATTTACCCACTTTGTCTTTACCACAGATTAGCATGCTTTCAGCCAACCACCACTGCTGCCAGTAAGGTAAAGTAATTAGTGTAAAATGTGGTAAAATCTGCATGGCTTCATCATTTTTCATCTCTGCCTCTTGATATTTTATTGCCACCACAATTAAATCAGTTCCTGCCATTGAGCATTTTGGCATTTAGCGATCGCTACCGGCAGCATGATGTGCACTCCCACCATGCAAGTTACAAAACTCCCACTGTTTTTATCAGAGCCACACCGTCGTGAACTGTGAATTCTGTTGCACGGGGAGAAAAGCAAGTCAGCAGTCAGGAACTTAGGTGACCACTCAGGAGGGAGCTGCCGTGCCTCATGCGTGGCAGGAATTTTAAGCCTAGAACTGAGAGTACAAAAGAAAGCAATGCTATGACGATGCATGTAGAAAGAAATAAAAACAAAGGACGTAGAGCAGAAAAAAGACAAAAAAAAAGAAAGAAAACACAATACTGTGCAGCACACACACAGCTAACAGTGCCAGTCTATCTGGATCAGTCTCTATTTCACATGTGTGTTGATTTAAATCTATGAGAAATGGAAAATCTATAACCATCGATCTTACTTGAAAACAAAAAAGTTCCACCGTGGAAAACAAAGTTATTCTACTCTGTTCTATTGTATTGCAGTCTATTCTGTTCCAGTCTATTCTACGACAGGTTACAATGCTACAGTTCTCTACTGGTCAGGCTCGGCTGCATAATTACCAGAAAATGAAAAGCAGCAAGTTCCTGTCCTCTAAAGGCTTTTTTGTGCAAAAGGTTTGACCTGAATGCTCCCAGTACAAACAGCCCACTGTAAGCCCTCTAATATGTGGTTTACCCTGGATTTGACTGGGAATGCAGAGCTAAATTATTTAACTGGAAGTGCTGAACCTACACTTTTGCCAGGACTCAGAAATCAGTTCAGTTGACACAGAGCGGCTTACAATGGCATAATAATGAGACGTTGCTTACATAATGAGGTAAATAAGTTGAACGGGGTGGCAAAAGGTCAACAGACCAATTAGTGTGGTGGCTCATTTGAAGGTTGCACAGGTTGAACAGTCAAACAATTTAGACAAGTTTCCTATCATCAAAAAGGTGAGAGTACATAAAAAAGATATTTGGCTATGTTAATCATTTCAAAATTGTGACACCTTGTCTCACTGCGTGTGTGAAAATCCAGGCATCATGCACAAACCCCGTCGCTTTTACAGAGCATAAAAGGCCTGAGTTGATTTCCAAAGCTAGGACATATGCTTGGAAGAGAGAAGCTCCTAACATACCGAGGTAATTTTTAAAGTGGAAATGAATTAGTGTAGATGTCCCTAGAATAAAATCGAAATAGTCAGGAGAACTTTGGAGGGGGTAACAGAAAACAGCCCTGATCTAAAGTTTTTAGTTGGCACATCTGTACAGGCAGAACAACTGTCCCATTTATCACTGCGAGGTCACTCCTCTGGACAATAAGTACATCATAAAAAACAGGCGGAGACAAAGAGAGGGACGATAGAGGGAATAGAGAGAGAGGGGGAGAGAGAGAGAGAGAGATATCTTATCCATCTGTCCAGTGACTCTGGGAGGACCATAATGTGCCTGCTTTAGTGCTTTTGATTGTTGCAGTGAGGATTTGTCATGGTTAAATTAATTATGACACTGTGCCATGATGTGCACATAACACACAGAGGGAACACTGAATCTGCAGCGGTAATTAACAGCCCTTCAGCTTATTACAATTCATGATTTCATTAACTAATCAAGCCTTTTATTTTAAGTTGATCTACAATACAGGGTAAATCCACTGGACTGACTGTCCATTGCTATTCAGCTTATCTATCTATCTATCTATCTATCTATCTATCTATCTATCTATCTATCTCATTTATTATTTATGCATTAGACCCAATTACTTAGCTAAATCAATCTATCAATCCATCACTCAATAAATCTTCACATCTAATCAATTAAGCACACACACACACACACATACAGACACACACACACCCACACACACATCCTTTACTCGAGGTAGTGGCTCTTTCAAATATATTATGCGCAAACCAAAACACAGAAATGATGTATGCATTATTCATTGACAGTGTTAGAGGAGGTTATGTGAGGAAGATGAATTAGGATGGCGTCTACCTCGCAAACACAATTTTTACGATGCACCCCTCTGACTTAAGGAAAATTAGAGAGAAAGCAGTGCTGTAACTCCCTGCCTTCCGCTTTGTTAAATTTGAGCAGATTGACTATCTTGTACTTACTGAAGCGCTACCGAAGATAGAGAGGCAAACAATCCATTTTATGACCAGTGTGAGTGTATTGACGTTAGTTATGCTTTCATAAGACTTCAGCCACAGCTGAAATTGGCCTAAAAAAGCAAACAAGACTATTAATCATCAGGTCATGGACATAACCGCTGTTCGTTGAAGGTGAGAAATGAGATGCAACACGCAGCTGTGGACAGCTTGCACCACCTGTAATGAGGAACCTTTCAATCATGCCTAAAAAGGCTAATGAGACCTCTGTTCTACAAATCTGCTGGGGCTGCATTTCCTCAGTTCAACACTGGTCTTTACCAAACCCAAGACGCAGCATAGAGACAGATTAGTGTTGTAGCGCATTTCCCTCTTTCCAGGAACAGTCATTTTATCCATAACCTTATGTTCCCCTTCAGTCAGCACACTTTGGTACAACACACAGCTATGGGGACCTATATTCACACCCTGAAAGGGCCCGTTAGGATGATTTCAAACGAGTTGGCTCAGCACCAGCACCTGACTCCTTTACATTCCAGCCAACAGAACAGCATGCTCTATGCTGTGGGCAGTGACATTCAGACAGTAAAACCTCACAAAGGTGCAGGGAGATGCCCTGCTGGCGGCTACACAAACGTCCTCAACAGAGACAGAGACCCGCTGAGCAGTGCCCGTTAGGGTTGTGCATCTTTGCTCTGTGGCCGATATGAATCTCCATACACTGCCCACAATCCGATACATTAAAGACACATAAGCAGCAACTACCGATGCGATACGATATGACTCCCGATCGCAATGCAGTACGATTTGACAATTTGATTCAACACAATGTGATTCGATGCGATATGACGATGCAAAGGAATGATGCTATGCAAGTCAACGAGTCTGATTTTTTATTGACCAAATAAAATAATGACATTTCACAAACAGCCCTTGTTTCACAAGTCATATATAAGCATATATATATATAAGCTCTGTCTTTTTCAAGTTAACACAGCAGTACACTTTTGTAACACCTGGCTCCCAGTAAAGGATGCTCAAGATTAACAACAACAATGAGGCATAGTGCAATCTGGAAAACTACTGCCAAGCAGCAGATGAGCTTAACACTCTTTCAGCAGCAGCTATGCTACCTCGGCAGTGAGCAGCAAAATGCAGTTTTATATTATGAATGATAAAAAATGAATTAACGATACACAAAGAGGTTTTTCATAAGTTCTTACAAATGGAACAAATGTAAAATTAGAACTATAATTGGATTCACATACTGCTGTAAATAAACGCCAGTGTCACTGTCATAATAATAACAGCATTTCCAGACTTCAGATTTGTAGTTCACTGGTGTGTGTATTTGTTCCACCTCTGCCATCCTCAACACACGAGTTTGTTGTGATGGCCCGAACCCGTGCTGCTCAGCAGCAGTCGGCTTCCAGTCCATAATGTAAGGTAACACAGGAGAAATATTCCATAACATCATATTATTGGATGTGTCATATTTCTAAATAAAAGCATAGGACATTTAATAATTAAATGGATCAGATTTTATCAATGCAAATATGCAAAATCCGATGCATCTTGATTTCATCCCAAAATTTTATGTATTCACAGCCGCTCTACCGATGCACTCGCGTTGTGCCCATGTATCGATACAAATCGGTTAATCTTCCCATCCCTAGTGCCCATGAAATAGCCATTAGCCTCTTGCTATACGTATAGCAGACAGCCTTCACTATCCAATGGGAAGGCTGATGTTCATCCACTCATTCACTTCAAGGAGTACACAGAGAAATAATGAGACTAGCTCAAAAGCTAATTATTACATAATGGACATTCACACCATTCACCTTTCATGAAATGCTCAACTAAGGCATGTGACCATAAGGCATTCCGCTTTTTCTTCTTAATTACCCAGACAGGGACAAGATGTTCGAAATCATTTTTAACCTCTGTGCACTGAGTGGTTTGGTTCCTGTGGGTAGCATTTCATGTTAGCTTAGCATAAAGACTTGATGTCTAGGGGTGTCATTAACCTAGCTCCATCAAAGTTAAAAAAAAAAAAAAAAACCTTTAGAGTAACTCTGAGGCTGTCTTATCTACACAATATATCATGTGTATTTGAAATCTTCTGAATTTTATTGCATGTAATGCTTGCGTGGAGAAGGCACATGCATGCTGAATTGGGTCCATAATGTTTAAACTTAAGCCTTTTGCCACTAGATTTGTTTGAGGGGCAAAGCACAGAGGTTCCAAATCTCTCGCTCTGGTGCCGCACCAACGGCTCTTTTTAGAATAACTCAAATCAATCATCATGGTCGACAGCACATCCTCTATCCAGTGTCCTCTACAGATATGATGTTGGAGCGGCGGTAATGCTTCTCAGCAGAGTCTCCCAAGGCTTTACAGAAAAATACCACATGCCACTCCAAAGCTGATTTGTGAGGACGGTGAGCATCAGGGTTAGCGAGGGCGGCTCTCATATGCACCACCATCCCCAAGCTCTCACAGTAAATATTATGGATGTCACCAAGAAGGCAGATCCACATGCATGAGACAAGCATGAGTGGGGCTTGTCTCGGCTATGCTTGCTAGACATACTGCTTCAATTTCTTGGTAGCTTCTGCAGCAATCTTGTTTGTAAGATTCAAGAGGAGTCTTAACCAAATTGTGCAAAAACAAGACGGAATAGCTAACACTCTGAATACCAGGATGACAAAAAGGGTTTCAGGGGAGCATGCTCACCGACTGCAAGACACCACAAAATGTTTTGTTAGATATGAATTGCTGTGTGGTGTAAATATGTGTTGCTCAGCAAGGTGTAGAGTAAAATATCTAAGGAAGTGAACTGAGGAAATGAGCAGGTTTATTTGGAGGATAGGGGAAGGGCAGGGCCTTCCGACATGCTGGGGGTTTGTTTGGCAGATTCAGGTGCGATTAAAAGGGTCTTGACGTCAAGTCTCGCAAGATGTCTGCCGACTAAAATGGAACTGAAACAAACTAACATCCAATCCACTCCGTGATGTCTGCACTGACATGAAAATGACAAAACAGTTTCTCGGAGGACGTGCAGCCTCAAATAAAACCCTTCACTGGGTGATGCTGTGACATTTACATAACAGTCTGCGCTGACCGTTTCTAGGTGACATGGATGTAGAACAGGCCATCCTGACTCACACCGGGTCACCTTAGACTTTTCATTTTTACTGAAATAGAGTGGCCAAAATAGGCTACAAACTGAAGCCTATGTTATGGAGACACCATAACAAATAAGCAAGCAAAATTAGCCCCAAATACAGAGGTGCAGTGAGTTGTATCGACAATTAACAATTACCAAATTTGGTAATTGCATCAAATAATGTAGTGGTAAGTGAGAAGGTGGGTAAACTGAGTCCTCCAGCTGGTGATAATCATGAAGCATAAAATCAATAATATATATTTTTTAAATTATGTACATGAATGCATCTTTTCCTTAAAATAAAAGTTTTTGCAGTTAATTAGTATTGGATTTATGTGGGTAAACTTAATTGCGGTGGGTTTCTCCTGCACTACAGCCTCTTCTTCATTATCCCTCCAATGAGGCTGCTCTGAGCGGCTCTGCACTGAAACAACACTTAAGTGAGAGCGTGACAAACACGATGGGTCAGCCTCCACTCAACATCACCATCATGTAGAAATAATATGAGAGCCTATATGGGAAATAGGGTGCAGCGTGCGACCAAAGGGGACCGAATAAACCCCTAATGAGAAAAGAGAAGGAAAAGACTAATTGGTTGCAGCCATCTCCTCTAGTCCACTGCATACCTGCGGCAGAACGCGCGCCTGTGTGCGGCGGCGCAAGCAGACAGAATGGATGGGTAGCAACAGTGTGTCATTCCTGCCGACGCATCTGATTAGGGATGCCAGGGCATCTCCCGTCACCACCGGCTCCTCCTGTGACAGCGCTCTCCTGACACTTGACAAACACAACGCGGAAAAACTAAATAAAAAACGGGGTGCGCAAACCAATAATAGAAAAGGACTAGCCCCCGTCGCCCAGCACCACCACCTCCCCCCTCCTCACCAACTGGGTGATGTATTTCCAAATTGGTTGCGTGTCCTACCTGTATCCGCTATTTCAAGAGGGAGAGGCGCAGAGCAGAGCAGGCGCATTAAGGCGAGGATAGACACTGCAGGTGGGAGATCAGGAGACAACGTGATGAAAACTGCAAAGGTACGTCGGCTCCTCTTGT
>OMLB01016954.1:11178-39190 GCA_900302555.1 Myripristis jacobus
TTGTGTGCCCACGACGCGCGTCCCCAGAGCGTTCCCGCACGGTGCGCGTCGCAGGTGATTTTTTTTTTTTTTTTTTTTTTTTTTGGGCGCACAGCTTATTTTCCCAAATCTGCATGGGAAATAAGGCGCCTAAGAGTTGCGCATTACAATCTGAATCGGATTTGAGGGATTTAAGACTCGGGTAGTCTTACACAATTCCAAGCGCATATCAAAGTGGCTTCCAACAAGCGAAAAAGGTGGGCAAACTGTGACCCCCCGGGTGGTGATCATCAACAAGATGAACACAGATCTATTTGAAATAAAGTCTTTCCTCTCTGGGTGTTTGTACACATAAAGTGCGGCATCGGTATTACACATGAATTTTGACCTTAAACCATTCCCTCAATAACATCACGAGTAAATAAACCTTGCGCAGTTTTGCCCAAGCAGAACTTTGAGATGAAAACATGCATTTCACCCAACACGAAACAATGACCCAGTGGGTTACTGGAGGTTTCTGCTGCACACTCAGGGGATGAATTCCCCCCTCCTTGCGCCTCCAGGCCTCCCCATTTCCCTCAAACAGCAGTCATAATAACAAACACGCCTACGTAGCCGTCTTCTTACCTAATTTACTTCCTTGTTTGGAGCTGTAGTCACTGATGCCATTCTCTTGTTTGGGGCTTAGACCGGTCAGCAGGATGCGGGGGGCTGAAAGTTGATTTAATGGCTGAGATTTTTTTTTTCCATTACGTATTGCACATGTAGCCCATGTCGCCCAGAGGCTGGGGGAACAACTTGGGGGAGACAGCAGCACTGCTCTTTAGTGCATTTACAGAGGGAATGCACCGGGAGTGTGCTCTCTGGCTTATTCTTTAAGAATGCGCATTTTCCTCCTGCATTACTGGGTTTCATTCTGCATTTGATGCACAACTTGTTTCCTTGCTTCTGCCGTCAGACACTGCAGCATCCCACACCCTGTAATGACTTTTTGTTGGCCAACATGAGAGAGAGAGGGGAGGATGTGATCACTTCACCCATGCTGCATGTTTCTGTGATGCGTGTCCATTAGCAGATGGCTGGGTGACCCGCTCTCTTAGCCGGACCGAGGTGTTCACAGGCAGAGAGAGAGCAGCGGGACCAGATGGGAGCGAGAGGGATGAGAAGAGGCAGGAGGACATGGTGCTGTGTGTGTGTGTGTGTGTGTGTGTGTGTGTGTGTGTGTGTTGGGGGGAGTGGGGGGGATAGGTGTGCTTAATATTCAGTCAGGGTGGCTGCAGCTCCGCCCAGGAGGGATGAAGATAAAGTCATCACACACTGATGTGACACTGATTACAGAAAGGCTGCAATTCATGACAGTAATACACTTTGGGCAAGTGCAGCTGCAGTGCGTACATCACTGTGAGAAGCTCTGACAGAGAGACGGAGGAGTTGGACCTCATCTGATACACTCACTTTCCACTGCGCCTCGCGATATTTCAGGAGCTGCAGTTTCATATACCGGAGTATAACATGCAAATGTAGCCTATATGTTATGCGCATATAGATGAATGGCATATTGATTTGTTTGATTTGGATGCAAATTGGTGGTTTATTAATGCGATCATGTTGTAAAGATCAGAAGGAAAAAAAGGGCCGAAGATTACCACACAGATTATAACAGAGAGTTGAGTAGGATGACAATTATCTTGTTTTATGCTCTCTTTCCTACACATGTATATTTTTAAATAATGATAACTAAAGGGAAAAAATCCTAAATGTTGTGATCTCCTTCTTTAAACAGTCAACAGTGCAGAGGAAGCTGTTTCCACAGCTCAGTAAGACTTCTGCTGCCGGGGAGAGCAAACAGAGCTCTCTCATGTCCCTTTGAGCCAGATGTGAAAGGTCCTCTGCAACAGCGCCCCCCGCCGAGAGCTACCTGAACTTCCAACAAGTGTTTCTCCCTTTGCTGTTTGGTATGATCGATACACACGGCTCCTCACTAGCTTGGCTGCAAGAGGCCATGAGCATGTTTATTAATAGACACCAAGGGCAACCCCAGCAACCATGAGATCCATATATTCCTATAGGGTCTATAGTGTGTTTATGGTTTGCAGCCTTGAACTTACAGTAGCCCTACTGAGCATGGTGCTATTTATCTTCTGTAATTAACATTTCTACAATAGGCTACTCCTATAGTTTTGTTGTCATTAGTATGGAATTGTGTAAAATTTATTATATGATTACTGTAGTTCTTTGCTCTTCGTGTTTAGACTAAATCATTCATTCCAACTAGTATTGCATAGCAGGGCTGAAACTCCCTTATAATAATAAAAGTGCAGCCTGCAGGATAGCCTGGTGGAAGATTTATACCTCCTGCCATGGGTGGCGAGTTAGTGGGTCAGCTGCAGTCAGAACATACCAACGATGGGCTGGAATAACAGCTTTTCATCACTGGGATCTGGATGAAGGGAGAGTTTTAGTTGCCGGGCCAGAATTCACAGTCACTCTGGTGCAGTGCTGACTGTAGGAATCACACCGTGACTGGGGATCAGACGGTCAGTGTTAAACCTGGTCAGCAGTGCTGAATTTGAAGAGGGCATATGGCAAGCAAACATTAGGAAATAGCAATTTAGTGTCTTGTGTTATTCTTGGTGAGCACTGCTTTCCACAAGGGTTTCAGGTCTTGGTCAAGAAGTGACAAAGGGATGGAATGAGAATAAAAGACTGGCTGCTTTATTAAGGATTTATTAGAAATCAAGATGTCACAGAGAAGGAAGCAAATGACAGCACCTTTACCAGCTCAACACAGCTTATTTTCTTTTACTCCCTTTTTCAAAAAATAATTGTGATTTTGAGTCTGTATTCTCATCAAGGATTAAAAAAACAAGGTTCATACATTTTTTCACAAATTCATGGATAGCTGTTGCCGAAAGCATAAGCCACGTTTGGATTAGCAATAAAATACAATGTTTTTCCTTATGATGTATCTGTTCTCTGACATTTAAAGGGCAAAGTCAAAGTTATTCCAAGGTATAGTCTATATTTGTAGTCAACGTCAACCACACACATACACAGACAAAAAACAATCAGACTGCAGGACCCTACAGATATACTGTTCAGTACACACAGCATCAGTGTTTCCGTGTCAGACAGAAGTTTGAGCGAGTGCAAAAGAAATAACACAGAACTAGTTGATTCCCAAAGTCACTTTCTTTTATTAGTTCCATTTGTCACCAAAAATAGCACATAATCCTTTTGTTGCTCAGACAGGATTTTATTACAACACCTTTTTGTCCATAAGGTAGACTGGCCCGAAATCCATTTCACCTTTTAAATGCCTACACTATCGCCCACAGGGTTTTCTGTGTAATGAACAGAGCAGGTTTTGTCAGTTCAATTCTAAAGCGTGTGTAAGCACAATGGGCTCAATTGGTTTCCCAATTATTGGCCACAGCAATAATTACTGTGGACTAAGCTAACTTCCATTGAAAGCTTTGCTGTGAAATAGCCTGCATAATTTTCATCATTAGCATGATAAAGAAAAACCTCAAGTGGTCGTATTGACAGCTGGACAAATTCTAGGTCATCTTGTTGCAATATTTCATGGCCTATGGTACAACTAGAATCCAAGAATAGAAGTGTTGATCTGAGACCATTTTTATGAATTCATAGTGCATTTTATGACTTCATTTGAGTTGATCAGTGATCCTAGACCAGTTCTCATATTCTTAGAGACACCACAAATACAATCCCGTGGCTTCTTTTTGTCCGAGGTGGGATGGATTTAGACTCATAAAATGTTCAGCTGAGGTAAATGAACCTTTGGCATTCCTTTCTGGGCAGTTTTGATGGATCATTTTCACTGTGTGCTGCAGACATTCTTTTTCTAACTTATTTGCTTTCTTCCAACAAACAATTCTCATTGTTTTCAATGATTGGCCACTTCACACCTTACCATCAACATCTATCCAAGCCTGTCTATTCAGCTGTTGTGGAGGAAGAGTCATTCTGTTCTTGAACTGTGCCCACTTTCTAGTTAAGAGTGTAAACCTTATTCTTTTTACTGACAAATCTCTCAGTCCAGTATAAATATATTCTAACTGACAGCACAATGTGTTTCCTCTGACAACTGTCATGTATAATTGGCAGCAGATTAGGAGAGAAAATAACAGGAAAAGGAAATTGCACCAGGGATGAGAACAGTAAGCCTGAGCTAAATACCTAAGGTAAAAGTCTCAAACAGAGCCATTGTCATGTCTTGGGATGTCTTTAAAAACAGCACAATCTCATGACATCTGAAGAAATGCAAACTGTGAAGGAAAATTTTTCAAGACATGGGTAATAGCAGGGCACGATTCTGTTGGTAATAGTTGTGAACTTGCCAGACAATCCTGTTGTGGCCCATGATTTCCTCTAAGGCATCTTAACACAAGAAGCATTTTAAGTTTGCCACGGATCCACAGCAAGAATCCACATCCAGGAAACCTCCAGTGGATCACTGACAGCATCAGTGCTAAGATACCTTCAGGAAAAGGGTTTGGATTCTGGCAATCTATGCCTCCGCAGTTGTGGGAAGAACTCTCACAAACAGAGTTTTGGTGTCTAGAGATTTCACAGAGGAGTCAGCTGGTAGCTCTGAAAAACACAACAAGACATTCAGAAGTTACTGGGTTATTATGGGTAATTACATTTAAGACTAAAACTTGGCAGGGAAAAAAACAAAACAAATCCTAGTGAAAATGTAAGTGTAAAAAAACAAAGTCTAAAACTACACCCCTGATCCCAATGCTCATAAAAATGCAATCATTAAAAAAGCTCCATCTGTATTTTCACTACGGTTCAAATTAAAGTCAAGTGACTCTTCTAGATGTTACACCCAGTTGAGACAAACATCAACATCAAAAGAAGAAACACTGAACATTTCTCAAAAGTAGAAACTGAAACTTGAAAATAAAATCAGAAATACTGCAAATACATTTTTCATATGTATGTATTTTTTCATGGATATGCTCAGCATTTAATTTTACTGCATCTATCTTGTGCCATCATACATACAAGTTTGTTTGTTTTTTTACAACCAACTTATTGTCTTATCTGTTCACTTATTGCTGAGAGGACGAGGGAAACCACACCATCCCCTTGTGTTTTATTAATTTTAGATATGTCCCATCACCCAGCTCACCGAGTAATGAACTCTGAAAAAAGGTGACTTAATGCATGGCTAAACAAATAAAAAATTATTGACAAGATATCTGATCCAAAAAAAAAAGAGAAAAGAGAAAAGAAAAAAAAAACGTGACTTGGACCAAAACTAATTCAAAGTAATGAAACCCAAAGAACTTTTCCAAGAATCTTCTGAATCTAACTTAAGGGGAAACAAATCTTTTTTTAATGATTAAAATCTCAGAGAATTTCAAACTTTATTACAACATATTTTCTATAATCAAGCAATATTTATTAACAAGTGACCATTAACGAGCCTCACAGAGCTGAACCAGCTGACATTAACAAAGAGCAGTGGGCTGGACATTTCCAAGCTCCCTACAGTCCTGTCAGTCTTTCAGTTGTTGGAGTGTGGATTAACACCATGCATCAAAGTGTGTGTGCACTCAATCAAGAGTTAACTAGGATTTTTCAGCTGTTACAATATTGGGTTGGGTCTGATCTGCCGACTCCGACAAACTGCAGGGCGTTTATATGGAACCAGTTCAACTGGAATAGATCTGATCAATTATTTGACTGTATGTAAAGTCAACTACTTGACCTGGAATTAAATTAAAACAGAGAATAAAGATTAACTGAATTTCCACCAAATACTACTTTATCATAGTAAGCAATGGAGTGTGAACGGACAAATAATAGGAAAATGATTTTTTTCTGCATAGACTCTGATTGATGACTTCATGTAAGTAAAAAGGGAGGTTCCTAACCAACAGGCCTGGTGCTGCACAGCCTCAACCCCTTCAGCTGCCAGCCCTGACAGCTTCACATGACCTCCTGTACCGCTTCCTGTGTAACTACAGCCTCTGTTGGTGCCAGCTGACACTGGCCCCTGCAGCCGCGACCCTTCAGTCTAGCAGCTCCACAGGCACTGGACGCAAACCGGTGTTTTGAGTAGATGCCCGGGGAAAACTGTGAGATACGGTAGCTGCACAGGGCATTTTGCAGGAGTTTGCATGTGTTTTCGCATCGTCTTCCCTCATCATGCTGGACTGGCCCAGAGAGACGAGCATGGTGAGGGGAAGATGATGGGAGAATTAAAGGGAGAGAGAATTCAATAAGTTGTTTTTTTTTTTTAGAAACTTGGCATTTTAGCCAATGTTAAAACAATGAAAGTTGCTTGATTTTTCCAAACCTGCAGTGGCAATTCATCTAGATATCTGCACCTGTTGTAACATCAGATGACCTTCAGTCATGCTGAGAACCCTCTATATGGATACTAACATTGGCTATGTTTACATTCACAAAACATTCCAGTTTTTGCCCTTCTTCTGAAAAAGATTATATTCCTATTAAGCTGTTTACATGGCTAATGAAGATGAGTATACCACTAATATTCCCATTTATATGTAGCCGTGCAAACTCTGACTGGTTTGACAGTGCAAACAACTCTTTCATTCATTAACCCACCTGACTGAAAAGGTGGCCGTTGCAATATTTGTGCATACCCTAAAACGAGCTGATAGCCAAGCCTTTCATACTGTTGAAAAGTAGGTGTGCTTCTCCTTCCGACCAGAAAATGTGGGCTTTTTGTTTTTTTGAATGTAGCTGTAACCCAGCCAACCCCAAAACGAATGGTCCAGATGAGCTGTATACATGACCAAAGAGTGCTCCTAAAACCCGAATAATATCAGCTTGAACGGTGTCTTGAACAGAAAATTCAGAGGAAGGTCTAATAAGGAGTATCCAAACAGAATATGTTGTTCACATGACCCATATCAAATACGAAATGTTGTCATATTCAGAATAATGGTGGAAAATTCATGTGCATGTGAAGGAAACTGAGTGACATCTATTCTTCTTACCCTGAGTAAGGTCCTGGTCCAGGTACAGTTTGAGCCGTCTGCTGCGGAGGCCAAAAACCTTGGCAGCCTCAGAGAGCAGACCCATATGGTCCAGCCCGTTCTGGCCCAAGGGGTTCACCAGCAAGAGAGTGCCCACCTCTCCTGTCTGGCACTCTGGAAGCAGACACAGAGTGTTAGACAGGTGAAAGCAATGCAGTGCTAACCGCTTCCAACAGGCGTGTGTTCCTCACCAGCTGGCTGTGCATTGCAGAGCTGCAGGTTGACATAAGGACATAGGAGGGTGTCAGGGGTGGTGGTGTCGGGGCCAGGGGAGGAGCCTGCTGATGTCACTGACAAAGTTTTACCACTCAAGGCCTGAAGGTCCATTTTGTTTGTCAGCTCTGTAACCGACACAGAAAAACATCTCTGTTATTCATCAGTATTGCCACAATAACATCAACAGCTGTGACACGGTGACAGTTCAGTAGTTTAGTTTTTGCATGGAAGTGTGGCGACTCTAAAGCAGAGGGAGACTGATATTCTCTCACTGCAGGGCAGATATGTGCAACCACATCAGTGTTTTGTGAGCCAGTGTGCCCTTACAAGGCAAACCACACATGATAAACAGAGACAGAGCTGTGAGCATCTGTGATGTCTGCGTCCACTTGTTTCTGTCCAGTTTCTCACCGTCCTTTCCACTGAAGAGGCGGAGCTGGGTGTTGTTGGTTCCGAAGATGATGCTACACACTTTCTTCAGCTTGTCCACGTCCAGTCTGTTGTCTCCTTTAGGGTTTTCCAACAGCACCACGCCCTCTGAGCAAGAAACCAATCACACTGGATTACTCAAGCAAAAACTCCCATTAGCCAACAGTGCTTAAATCAACTACTTGGATCAGTTCAAAGTATCTGATACCCATGTGAGCTGGGAAACCAAGCTGGAAGCAGGGTTCCTGAGTCAATTTCAAGAACCCAGGTAGTTCAAGGTACAATATGAGTTTTTCAGTAGCTGATGGTGATACGTAGTCTTTATCTGTTCTTTTATTTAAGATTATATTTTGGCATTTCTGCTTCCAAAGTAGAGAGAGAGACAGGAAAGGCAGGGGAGAGACATGGGATGACATGCAGCAAATGGCCTGAGGTCGGATTCGAACCCAGGACGCTGTGATCAAGACTCAGACTTAACAAGTGGTGCGCAATCTTATCTGGTGAGCCATGGGGGCACTCTATCTTTTTCTTTTTGCATCTGATAAAGTACAACAATTTAATAATTATGATAACAAATAAGGCACAAAATTGCTGAACTTAAATGAACATTTATTAAACACTGACTGCTTTGTCGCTGCTTAAGTAGATCTGCACTGTCTGCAATGCACAAAAATTTTAACTTAAAAAAATGTATGAACTAAATAAATGTTCACATGTAATCAAAAAACTAAACTTTGTAAAAAAAAAACAAACCTGAATAAGTAAATGAAAAATGAACAACATTTTACTGCACTTAACAACAGCATTTATCAGCAGATAAGGGAGAGCGCTGACCTCGTTCCACAGCAGCCACACGGACAAATCTGTCTGCTGATGTGTCTGCAGACATTTTTTGTTTGTCAGCCTTGTGAGCACAGATACCAGCTGATGCCGACCATCTCAAAATGCCAGATATTGGCTTGATTAATCATGCGACTGATTAACTGGTCAATCTCTCCCGTAAGGTAACAAAATGACAAAAGACCTTGTCATCTTTCAAATGAAGTGGAGAAAAAGGTTTGGTAAACTAGCAGTGCAATGTCACTGACTGCCAACAATGAAACAATCTTTTGGCTTGGATCAAAGTTTGGAGACTCTTCTAATATGGAGCACAAATGGGGTTAACCATATTCCTCGCTTTCACTTGATGTTCCCTCTGAGACCATGTTGCCTCTCTCCTCATTAAAGTAGCAATATTCACACCTCAAATGGAAATGCAGTGTGAACTAAGTAAATAACGATGACTGTTTAACAGTTTCTGTTAAAAAGCCCACCCTCCTGTGAGTGCTGCAAAAAATCTCAGCAGTGCAGCCTTTTTTTTGTTTGTTTGTTTGTTTTTACATCTGCAGACAGGCCACGGGTGGGCACATCTGAAAGCGCAGCCATGATGTGGGCTTTTCACAACAATTTGGCAGCTCCCCGGCTCAGATTAAACTGTATTCACCTGCCTTTTGAGTATGTGTTTGTTTATTCAGAGTTGTGCTAATTTATGTTCAATTAGAACCTAGCCTGTAAACTTTGTTGTATACAATGTCTTGAGGGTGCAGGTGGGTGTAGCACTAAACTGTCAGGACTCAAGCGGTTCAAAAAGCAGTGGGAGCAGTCCTGAACATGTACAGGCCGGCGGACACCTCTACTCTGGCTTGGAGAAGGCAGTACATATTCAAAACAAGGTTTTTTGATTGCGCCATTACCTACCTTGCTCTTTGTTGTTGACTTTGACCTTGAGGTTGACATAGGTGCAAGCTGGTCCATTGAGAGGAGCCCTGGGGGCAGAGGAGCCCTTCACTATGGTTAACGCCAGGTCTGAGCCTTTAAGCTGCAGCACAGAAAACAGCATAAAAGAGGGAAAGTTAGAGCGAGACAGACAGTTGATCATTTGATATTCTTTAATGAAGAATCGCAAATAGGGATGCAAGGATCTAGGATGCAATTTCCAAAAGAGCCACACATAAGAAAACACACACTTGTGGTTGTGCAGTGCGCTCTTGATAAGTGTCCATAAAGTGGTAGATAACATGACCTGTTAAAAATCATTCACATCATATTCATGTTTTTGCACTCTGTCTTTTTTGCATTGTTTTATGTTCTGGTTGTATGCAGGGGTCACTTCCAACTTCTAGCCGAGGCACCATTCACACTTAAGGCAGCACACACTTTACTACTGTTTTTTTCAGCGTGTTAACACCATGCCTCTTAGGTGTAGAGAGCCTGTTAAGTTGACGATTTGACGGCTTCTGCTGTATATCAACAACAAGCCTGCCCCCAGGTAACCTTTCATACCTGTGTCTTCTCTTCCACAATGACGCCGGAAATCTTGGGGACAGGGTAGGGCAAAAGAGGGGCCTTGGTGGTAGCCAGGATGAAGTCAGTGTGGGCCTGGATCACAGAGTCCAGGTACTCCCCTGCTGGCTGGCTTTGGTAGTACACAGTTATCTCATCTGACGGCACCAAATGGCCCTGGGTGACAAGAGATCAGTGGATGGTAGTTAAGTTATTATGCAAAAAAGAAGCCAGTGGAACATTACACTGAGAAATTAATAGAGGATGCTCATTTTAATGGAGAACAGCCCAATAATCACCAGGACATAATATCTAAACATGAGTAACAGCACTAATACAATCTGTATCATGATGCACTGCAGTACTATACCGAAGTTACTGAATATGTACAACTAGAGTTTAAGATACAACCTAGTGCGTAACAAATGGGTAGATTAATAACATATACAACGTATTTCATGTGGCAAAGTGACTCAAAATATAATTCTAATTTATTAAAATAGAAATGGCAAAATGCACTCACTTAAAGTGCACTTATATGTAGATGACAATGCATCATCTAAAAATTAAGTGCTTAAATGATACTTATTAATACAATCGGTTCAAGAATTGAAACAGTACTGAAAAGAATATCTCAACCCTCTGTAAGTCTGTAAGGTGCAGACTGAGTCAATTATTTTTTGCACGTCTATAGAAACAATACTACGGGGTATTATGCGTGATAAGGCATAAACCTGTTATCTTTACAGAAACGTTTATGGTTTGCTGACCAAGACAGCTTTGTGGTGTCTTTCAGTGCATATATAATATGACACAAGGAGAAGGCGAGGGTTCAGATATGCTTTACAGAAATCACTTTCTGATAGCTGGTGATGCAATCAACCACTGCTTCAGTTATTCTCTTTTAAGCCTTCTCTCTTCCTTGCGTCTCTCTTTCACACTGGAGAAAATAAATACAGGAAGAAACAATTACCTGAAAGAAGGATTGAGGGGAGAATGGGATAAACAAAATGAATGGGAGGAGGAAACAAAAGGAGAGACGGTAGGAATTAAGGGAGAAAGGGAAAAAAACAACAGCCTGTAAAGGAACAAATGAAGGCAGAAAGGAACAAAGGGAGATTTTTATTGGATGAAAGCCTGACTATTTTAGCACAGTGTGCTGCCAGCTTCTGCTAACCTTGACACTTTCAAATGCATTGATCTCATCCTAATCTACAGTGTGCAGCTGTGTACACACACGCACAGCCGTACACACATACGCACAATGCCTGCACACATGCACGCTCTCTTAAACACACCCACTCCAATTGCAGTATGTGGCTCAAGGGCAGAGGAATAACGTTAGCTAGATACCGAGGAGCAGTCAATCAATGGAGGAAGGTTTATAGGCCTCTCCTGCCAAGTGAAGGTACCAACCCCTCCCTCAGCACAGCTACTGTGTGTGTGTGTGTGTGTGTGTGTGTGTGTGTGTGTGTGTGTGTGTGTGTTAGGACTGAAAATCAAAACAAACACATTGTGATTAATTTGACACATATTGAGATTGCAACATGATTTACCATTTTAGTAGGACTGATAATTTGTAATAATTTGATATTTTGATTTGTAATTTTCATTGCCAGGCAGTGTACCAAAAAACATGTTTTCTTACATATAGAAAATACAATTTGTAGGTCAGGATGTCTATGTAGCACCAGAATACTTTATTTGCAGCAATGTTTTGTCACATATTTTACCTTTATCAAAAAACTGCAGCTCCTGCTCCTCCTTTGGGTATTGCACTTTGCCATATTGTGATTTTTTTATTGCAATTAATTACTCACTGCTAGTATATGTGCATGTGTGTATTAGAGAGCTAGAGATACCTCAGGATTGCGAGTACTCCAGTTAAAAAAAAAAAAAAAGAGAGAAAGGCTGCCCTCTTTCTCAACCCTGCATATGCTCACACACAAAACACAAAAACCCGCACAGACAAAGACACACATACACACCACTCTCAATACATTCACAAACTACTAGAAAACATGTCAAGTAATTGATGAAAATTAATTCCCATCCCCAGGGTGGAAAATTCCTCACCGATCTTAGTTTGAAATTACTGGAGGAATTTAGCCTGGCTGGGAGCCAGTGCACACCACTGCCACAGCAGGATGGAAAAACTGTTTGTTTCTTGTGAAAACAAGAGGCTGATGGCTAATCCGTCTTTACTCCCCAGACCACTTCAAAGCTCTAACATTAGAATCTGAAAGGGGCCAGACTGTAATTAAGCTTCCATTAAGCCTGCCTTGTGATGGAGAAACTTCTAACTGTGATGCTGCAATGGAAAGATTTCAAAACTGCCCTGACAAAATTAGCATGGGACATAAAGACGAGGGGAGGAGGGAGAGAAGAAGGGGAGGAAAACAAAGAGAAAAAAAACAACAGATTACAGCCAAAGTTTTATGCTGGATCAATACCGATCTAGAGTAGATATGGATGCAGACTGTGCCGTAGGTACAGTACCCCCCAAATGACTGGAAACAAATATAGAATTGTTTCTGGATGCCAAAAGCAAGCAAGCCTACACAAAGACATAACTGCTCTCTGCTGGAGATGCTGGATAATGTTGTATGGTGCGTAGTTGCAGCTGTAGATCATAAAGTGTCCCACTAGTCTGCCGGGAAGGGACTTTCTGGTTGAACCAAACATGTGATTCTTTTAAATCTCATCCATGTCAGGAGGAGTAGACCATGGTTCACTTGTCTTTTTTTGTTGCCTCATCTTGCCTTGCTCCTAAATGCTTACAATATTGTGTTAAAATTCGTACCCCGGCTTAATTATCATGCATTATTGTACGGGAACTGGTCAAACGGGATACAAACACACTGCCCTGGATGACAAACTGTCTCCAAATTCAACTCAAGGGACTGACTCATGTTGTGCTCACCCTAGCACAGCTCCAAATACATGTGTTGGCAAACAGTTTACACCGTGTCAGATTCAATTCATTATACACTAGACTGCAAATTCGGAAGCACTGTGTTAGCTGCCATTCTGCTTCCAGAGCTACTAGTGTTCCTGTAATAGTGTCCCACCTTCTTGCGTAGTTTCTGGATGCGGTTGATGACCTCTCTGGCCACACCCTCATCCACCATGGACTGGTCAGGGGTGACGTCCAGCAGCACCAGGACCTAGAGGACAATACACCGAGAGGGCAAGAGGAAAGTGTAAGCTGCATACTGAAGTGATCACAAACATGCTGGAGAGAACAAGTGTTCCTACGTGTTTCCAAAAACCGATAATGTATTCTGCCAACTTTGGCAAGGGAAGCTGCTTTCATACACAGCCCTCCACCTGGAACACTCTGTTTTCCCTGAGGGGAGATTTCCATTTTTGAGTCTGTATTTCAAAGTGCAATCTATGAATGTGAAAACAGGCAATGAAATTAACCAGCAAAATAAGATGGGACATTCCTACTCAATCAAGGTTCACTTTATACACCTAACAGCCTCCTCTGATTTCTTTCTTTATATGAACTGTCATTTGTTTTTTTAAATCTCCAACTTTTAATACCATTTATATTTTTATTGGTTCCAAACATACTCTTGGACAATAATGTTAAGTGACTTTCCTATGAAACTCAAATTCTTATTTGGTGAAATTCAAGGGCTCAAAACTCATTTTAGGGTAAGACATGACACTGATCAAAACAAATGTCCATCAAAGGGTTTTCCTAAAGAAGCTAGGTGTTGATCCTAGATCAGACACAAAAACGGGATTAAGAAGTTTAAGGCCATTGTTTCGTTTTACAAAAATAAAGGCCTTCTTTTATTTTCAGTCAGTGCCCTTAAGATAGAAAAATATTTTCCAGTTTCTCTATCAAATATTTAAAGTTATGATTATGAGTGATTTGCTTGACCTGACTGATCACACATTACTAGACCAGCTTTTTGTTAAAATGGTGCTAACTTAGTGCAGCCATGAAGAACGAGGAGGTGGCACTGTTCTGTGTAGCACTGATTCACAACAGAAGAAGAAAAACAAGAGGTCAGTGTGGGTGCGTGACATCTTATAAACCAAAGAGCAACACACTGAGCTCCCTCACTTGATCAATCACTTGAAAGCCAGGAAAGATTTTTTATAACCTATTTTAGACTGTCTCCATATCAGTTTGAACACCTCCTCCAAAAGGATGCACCCACCTCTGCAAAGATGGATACCAGCTACTGCAAGGAAATTTCAACTCAGGGGTGATTTGCTGTCCGAAATTTGAGAAATTTGATCAAACAACCTAACAACAGCACCTCTTATGCATTGTCTAAACACTAAATTAGAGACAAACAGCATCTATAAATTACTTCTGTAATGTTCATATTTAAATTGTGCAATCCAAGCACAAATTACACACTGCAACAACACAGAAAAACACACAAAAAATGAGAATCTTTTGGCATACCATGGGGCCACACTCAGAGTTTGAAAACCACTGTTCCACATGAAGCATTATGTAATATTGCACCTCTAAACCATGTATCCTTTTCCTGAACTGGGTCTGCTAAAAATTCATAGTTATTTTCAATTCAAATCTTACTGTTTCCGGCATTATGTAGTTTATTCTAATTCAGTATCATCCAGATTTTTTTTATTGTTTTATTTATTTATTTTTTTGTGTTAAGAGTATTTTTGTCCAGACAGCGTCTTGATTGTAGGGAGTAAGGATACTCTAGACAGAAGATTAATTCCCTTTTTTCTCTGATGACCTGAATTCTGTCGTTCACCTAAAACTCTCAATTGCACTCAGCTCTGCTGTTTTGAATCCCTTTGCTGGACTACAGTATTTATTTTGAAGATGAGCACCAAGCTAAATTTTAGCTTATTTTACGAGGCGGTGCAGCTGTATCTAATATTCCTGATTAGCAGGTACTTATTTGTTGCACTTTTAAGCCTGACTGAATGATAAAAGTAGGCTTGCCTTCTATAGGTGTAAATACCGTGCTATACTGAAAACTGATACACACAACTTCAAAAATCACATAGATTATATGTAGGCCAATTTCACCCCTCAATCCCAGTTGATGCCTAACAGACACAAAACTTTTGTTGCCATCTTTAAATGCTTTGGACACACCGTCATTAAACTCTAGGTACTGTGATATGAATAGAATCGATTCTACCATGGTCACCACCGTAGCTCCACCACTAATCTATAGCCCAAGGTCATTTTTCAACAACAGTGGCAGAAATGGGGAAAAGCTGTGTTTGTTCACTGTAATACCCATGGCATAACCCTACGCCACCCCCCCTGTCCAAGCATCTTTCCAGCACAAGCATAGTTATTCAAAAATATGCAGTGGAAATTGACACAGGAGCAGCAGTTGAGACTAAAAACTGACAGAATATTAACAGAGAAAGGATGATGCATGACATTGGTCGTGAGCTGGAATTCATCGTCTGACATCATGAGTTTACTTTAGCTGTTGAGCTATCCAGGCTCTTTTATTAGCTTGGTGGTGCAATTACGCATCTGAGGTGAGAAAAAAAAGTTATCTTCCAGAAATACAGCTAAAAGCTACTCTTCAAATACGTAAACATATAATGTGATGTGTTGACATGTGACATGAGTGTGCACAACTAGCAACTATAAACACATTTCTAATTGGACTATGCAAGTGGCAGTGCAGTAATGCCAATATTGAAGCCTAAAGGTGATGAGCATGTAGACTTTCTTTGCTGACCACTGCTCACAAAGGAGCAGTGCAATGACTGGCATGTTCCATAAGACCTTGCATGTTATAACATGGAAAGGAGGGAGAGGAAGAATGAATGACAGTGTGATGGAGAAAGAGCACAAAAACAATAAAGAGAGTAAAAGAAAAGCACAGAGAGAGAGCGAGTGTTGGAAGGTAGAAAGTCAAAGAGAGAGAGAGCAAGAAACTGAAAGAATGAAAGAGCAAGCTCAGTAAACTGGTATTAAGGTGCAGCCGTGTGGTGTGTACACGGTTGGAGGAGCGCTGATTAGAAAGGGCCTGTGGGAAACGCGTACGTGCTGGTTCCCACTTAGCCGTGAAATGATTTCATACATCACACTCACAGTAAAGAGACATTAATGCTTTTACACGTTGTGGCACTGTGACGCAGTAACAGGGAGAGAACAGCACAGACCCAGCTCCACAACACACTGTGGGTCAAGTCTACATACTTGACAACTACAGTAAAACAACTGTTGTTTTTTTCCTGAAACTGAACTGAGACTCATAGTTTATTATTACATTCTGAAATCATATGTGAGAAAATGTGAGAGAGAAATGTGTGTACCTGTTCTATGGTCCTTGTATCTCTACACTTATGAGGACCAAATGACTTCATAAGCATAAACAGATCGAGGAAAATCCTCATAGCAAAAAAGACATGTTGGCACTACCTGCCTCTTCAGGCTCTAGTTTAGGGTTAGGTCTTGGGTTTAGGGTTTAGATTAGGATTAGGTTACAGATAGGATTAAAGAAGCACTAGGCATCATCATTGTAACATGATGTCAGTAAACTGCACACTCATGTTTACCAACACAGGGAACTAAGGAACTAAAGACTTTACATTGGTGAGTCTCTTTTACTCTGGCCAGAGTGCATGCTCATTCCTGTTTAAAACGGTTTGTATTTCACTCCTCACTCTGAGTCCATTTGAAGTCACGGTAGATTTCAGGGACTCCAGGAAAAGCGGGCACCCTGCCCTTTACATACACAGAGAGGAAGTGGAAAAGGTAGAGAGTTTCATGTTCCTGAGAGTCTATATCACACATGATCTGACTTGGTTCAGGAACACATCCCACCTGGTGAAGAAGGCCTGACCAAAACTGTCCCAAACCGTAGTAAGCCTCACTGACTAAATTAACTTAACAAGGAAAATGATTCTTAAATGTTTCCACAGTAGCAACCATTGCCCCGGTCACGCCAGCACAAATAGCTGTTGCTCTATTTAAAGAGAGTAACAGAGGCACAAGGCACTGTCACAGATGACACGCAAACTGACTGCATCTTACCCGAGTCGAGCAAAAAGTCAGGACTGAACAGGATGAGGATCCATAATTGGCTCAGAGTTGGAACAGAGAACAGACTTTATCCACACAGAAAGTGATAAGGCTCCTCATTACTGTTTGGTTTGCTGTTTGGTTCGAGTTACATTAGGATGCGTTCCAGTTCTATTTAGTAAAAATGAGAACTGGGGGAAGGTCACTTATTATCATGATATGTTCACATGTAATCAAACTATGTTAAAATGTTGAATTACAAACAAAAATAAGAAACTGTTTGAAGGAGAAATTTGTTGATGTTTCCACAGCAATAGAAATTAGATATTAGAGAGGGAATTATGACCTGTTTAACTTTAACATTAATTCTAAGCCCGTAATAATACATAATTAAAACCACAAAGCAATTTTTAAAATAAATATACAATCATTCATTTCCTAATCATTTGAATAGTGAGTGTTTTTATACAAATAACCTCTAGAGATGACAATAAAGCAATAAGACAACATTTAGAATTTTGGATCCGTTTACACTGACTATGGGATGGTTTAAATTATTTTTCAGGACGGTGGTGGTGAGAAAAGTTTGGAGCCCTGAGTCTGGTGCATTTTGTATTTGTTGACAGACAATATTGGGAAGGGAGCACGAAGCCCACTGCTGTACCTGTTAGAAAACACTCAAATTAAACACATGGGTGTTAAGTCAAACATGAAATCAGGAAAACATAAAGCTGCTGAGAAAAGCCATCACGCCAACCTTGCAACATTGTTCCATTGCGATTTTCTTCTGCATTCTAAGCGGTCTTAAAGAGTCTTGAATTTAACTCGGTGGAAATTAACAGGTTCTCTCATCCAGGCTGGCTGCAAACTTTGCCACTGAGGCTCATATACAGCACCTTCTATAAGTAGTGGGTCAAAGAGGCATTATGTAGGACTAAGATAGATGTCAATAAATCTGCTCTGAAGTTTGTTTTCCCATCAAGTGTCATTTTATTTCATATTTTTTAAATTACCTCTATTACTGCCGACATTATTACTGATATTCACTCTGAGCACCAGCACCACCCGGGTACAACAGAGCCCTTTCCCTCCTGCTGCTGAAAAAAATCCGAGGAGAAACACTGAGCTTCTTTCCAAGAGCTGTAGCCTCCTTCTCACCCCCACGCCCCAACACACACCCACACACAATTTCACACACACACTAAAGAATCTAATTGGTATTGTCTACGTCTAGCTCTCCCAAACATTACACTATGCATTCCGTATGTATTTAGATATTTCAACATTTATTTGTTCAGTGATGATGTCTGTGATCGGGAAGTTTGGGGCGTGGTAACTTTCATATAGTTGCAATACAAGTAGAATCACATTCAGCTGGTCGGATGAAGAAGGCTCATTTAAAAACCATACATAACACAAGGCACATCGTGTCCAATAAAACATCTTGAGCCATCTGACCTTCAACAGTGGCTGAGAGGCACTGGTGAGGGCCAGAGGAGTGCAATCCTACTTTGAATGAGACATTTATTTTTAAAATAGAAACTTATGGTATCAAACCTAACATGAAATTTAATGTTGCCCTAGCTAACAAAGATACGAGATTTTGAGTTATTTTGTGGCAGACTTCCATTTCTTCTTGTGGATGTCAGGTGCCAGTAAGCACAACGTATCATAATGTTTGCATTAATATTACAATTGATAACTGATTCTGCACAGAATGCATTTTTTCTGCCACGAAACCGGAAGCTTGCTTTTGAACTTGTTATGGCTCCCCACATGCAGAGACAGAGCCTAATTCTCTCTAATCTTTATTTTATCCACAAAATGCATGTGCCTTGTTCATGAAATGGATATAAAAATAAACTTTTAAGTACAAATGGATAAATCTGCATTTATTTGCCTAATGTTTTGCATTTTAATTTTTTTCCATAAAAGGAACCCTTCTGGCACAATTTCATGCACAAAAGAAAAATTTATTTCTGAACCTGTGGTTGAAATAAAAGTTTTCTTGATATTTTTTGTATGAAATCCACAGGATAATAGTTGGCATCCCATACAGAATGTCATCGGAGCAAAAATCAAATCTCGGGTCTCAACTAAATGGGAATGAGTTCTTTCTTGTGTTATAAACCAATTTTGTGCAGCTCTAACTAGGCAGCCAGTGGTGAGGGTTATGGTTAGAGAATGGATGTAGTCCAAAAAAACACCACAAAACCAAGGTGAGGGTGTATGTACCTGTGCGTCAGAGTGTGCCTCGTACTGCACAGCGGAGCCAGAGCTCTGGTTGAAAGTGTACATCAGCCTCAGGTCCTCCTCATGAAGCTCGTGGCCATCCACCGTGATGGAGCCTGAAAATTACATGGGACAAGGAAAAGACACACAAATACATGAAATCATGTAGCCCACCTACTGACTGTCTGTCTATCTCTCTCTCTCTCTCTCTCTATCTATATACATACAAATGTGTGTGTATAGATAGATAGATAGATAGAGATAGATACATAGATGCATAAATATAGATAGATATATAGACAGATATAGATGCTTTAACTCTGGGTATGCAGGCTTGTGCCAGCATTTTCTTATCATTTGAGGCTCCACTGCTGTCTTCCTACCTACAGCCATTCCACACCTGGCTAGATCTGTGCTTTTTAAACAATAAAGCAAACCCAATCTAGTCAGGCTTATATCTCCATTTCGCCAGCAGCAACAATTACCCCTGTCTGTGTTCTGAGTAAAAAGCATGACCATGTTCTACTCTCATCTTCACTCCCCCACACCCAGAGGGAGGGTGAAACAGTCACTCCGTATCCCTCTAATCCTAGACTTCCACGCTTTGATTTCCTGTGTCCCTCCCTCCCCATCTGCACTCACCCACCCCGTCGCTTAACCTCGTCTCTTCCCCCCCCTCAAGATGGTGGGATCAAAGTTACAGGTAAGATTTAATGGATATTACAAAAAAATACCATCAACTACAAGACATGAAACCTTCCATCAGTCACAACCCAAACAGCCATCCTTCTAAGTGTGCTTACTTTGACATAATTAGCAATTCAATTTCAAGTGTTTATTGAGTCCTTGTTATTGAGATTGTGCCGCTAGAAATTGCTTTAGACGTCAAATGCAACAAATGGGTGAGAGCTGTTTGCTAGTCCAGACAGATCGTTTCACCATGACACTGTTTTTCTGACGGTAAACCTTCTACTATTTGCCCGCAACAAAATGCATTCCTTCTTTTTATACACCCTTTTTTTTTGGTCCTTTCTTCAAATCCTTCTAAGACCTGCATTTTAAGAGGAAGATGAAGTGCTAAATAAAACAGTGTGAAGATGCTACAGGCTGGCAGCTTAATAACAGGTTTTGTATATGCATCAAAAGCAGCTCATCTGCAATAATCACCAGCCAAAGAATTGTCATTTGGTACCGCTGAACACCTCTCTGTCTTAGTGTATCCTTCCTCCAAAGCTTTTCTCATTTCCCTATCAACCACTGGCATATCTCTCTCCCTCCCTCCATCTTTCATCCTCCTCTTTTCAAATCAGCTGGACTTCAAAGATCAGAGTGACTGGAAACGCGGGGTTCCCACAGTCCAGCTGACCTGCAGAGCTGCTTTCCCCAGAGGCTCCGAGGCTCTCCACACATCTCCTTCTAATTGGAGACACAGGATACCTGACATTGTTTCGATCCCTGTTCTGCTTGTGGCGCTGGTTTCAGAGAGGTTAGAGTTAGTGTTCTGAGGCAAAGCTGTGCTGTGCGACTTTTCACAGACTTTCATCTTTAAGCACTTATTCATAACTCAGTGGTTTTCAAACTAGGGTCCAGGGACCTTCCAGAGGTCCTTGAGTAGCTTCCGAGCGGTCCTCAGCAAAATGAAGAATAGCTTAATTTCACAAGAACTTACTTGACTACAAATTATCACTACAATTGACAATACCCAAAAGAATGATTACTTTGACACTACATTTTTATCTCCGCAATATGAATAGATTTGTCATCAAAACAAATTAACACTTAACACCAAACAAAATATCTCTTCACTTCAGGGTCCCAAGGGCAAACCCCGCAGAACTGTAGCTTAATTAACGTCAACTTGTGGGTCCCCTGACCTTTCTGATTAAATAATTAAGAAATATCTGAAGTGACAGGGAATAAACATGATTTGCAACATGTATGCATACACGTTTCTATCATTCAACTGATGTTCACTGATTAATTCTGTGATAGACGTGGTTACTCTACACTCAAGTGATTAGTGACAAAATGGCTGCATAAATGTTTGATTTCAAGATCCTGTTTGTAGAGAGCACAAAGAATCTAAACTCCACCATGTGAACGCCTTGCTGTGCACTTGTAAAGGTAAATGTAGCTATAAAGGGAATATGAAGCAGTGAAATGCATTATGCTATTGCATGAAAAGCACTTAAACATATCTTTGTGTGTCTGGGCTTTATTTCATCCCCCAGTAATTTTCACACAGCTTCTCTAATGGTTTAGAGTTTTTTGTGCCCTTTCTCACACACCTACGCATGTAATCACACACAGAGAAGCATACCTGTCTTCTGGAAGGCCTCAAGCTGTTCGCTGGTCAGCTCCTTGATCGAGGCAGTGATGGCTTTGAAGGCCCCCTTCAGCCTCTTGCCCAGCACCATGTGGTCAGGCTCGGCCCTCAGACGGATGCCATACCTGTCTTTGTCAGTTGACAGGGTGAGTTGGCGCACGTTCAGCTCCTGGAGGACGAAACACAGACACATGCAGTGCTTTAGAAAAGGTACTATAATCATCCTGTAACTGCATGTGAACAGAAAGTTCAGGTAGAAAAAGACAGGATTGAGTGTTCAACATGTTACAATTGGGATCAACAGGGACCAGTCAAAAGATCACAGACAGATAGCAAGTCAGCTGGATAACCAGCCGGTCAGTCTGTCTTTCAGACCATAATCCAATGTGGCCTATTCTTTACCCGGGTATCTTCAGGTATCAGCAGATTGAATTGAATGATTTTTACAACCTATTCAAGACACATTTGATCCAAAACTAAGACTGTTTTTGAGAAAATCATCTTTTTCTTATCCAAAATGTGCATTGCAGGTAAGCGTAAAGGTAAGTACTATACATGTAGTCTTGTGCTGAGGTCAGTTTTGGGTTGACCAGACTCTTTTAGCATAGACAGTGAGCAGCTGCTGTAATTAATCTAACCAGGACAAATTTAAGATTATTTCATGACTTTTATAAAACTTTTTAAGGACATGCAGACACACAGTTATGTTGTAATAGAGGTACTAATGTTAGCTATACTGACAACGGCCCTAACCTGCCATGCTCAGCTTCTCTTAATCAATCACACTGAAAAGAGCTGGACTGTGACAGGGGCTGGGCTCTTCCACAGTTAACTTAGTGGCAGAGTGCAGATACGGTAAAAAACCTGCTCTGACATTTTGGAAGCGAGAACAGCAGCAAACACTTCCTTTCCCACAGGCTTCTCCCTTGTTTTTGGTTTGAGCGTTGAGAAAAGTTTGGTAAGTTTGAGTAAGGTTTCATCAAGCAAACGGCACACAAGAAAAATAGCTTTCAAGATGATATTGGCAAGGACAAGTACAGGCTGGCAGTATGATCTCGACCTCTGTGTATTCTCTTTGTGCTCTCTATCTCCACCCCTGTCTTCCTGCTGCATTTCTGTATCTTCTCTTGTTGTCACAGTGTAATAATTGAGGTGACAACTTGAGGCGAATGTACACCAGACATTTTTTTTTATCCAGGTTTTTGACGTGCATGTGTCAAAGAAAATAGGGAGCTGTGGGAACCGTGTCGCATTTTATGTCATTCTGTTCTTTTCCGCCTCTGGTCTATTTTTACTGGACCTGCTTGCATCTGTGAAGCATGGAAAAACACTACTTTGACTGTATATATACACATAATGTACAATGTCTTTATTTAAGTGCACCAACATTTCCGTTTCTTTATTGCAACCAATGAAGGAACAATGGCAGCCTCTTTTCCCCTCAAGCTTTTCTGTAATCTAGCTTGTTGCCTGTAAATGAATATAAAAGAGCCTCTTTACTGTGCCAAGAGCTCAGCTTTGACTGAATTCTTGCATGAAGTCACTCACCCAAGTTAATAGCACAAGTTAGATATATAAGATCCATGCTGACAGCTATCAGAAACTGTCACAGTAATCAAAGCCCAAACTGAAATCTTTAAATGTTCGCAAAGAATCCACTGCACAGAAAAAAACACACTGCCCGGTCTTTCCTGTCTCTCTCCACTGTGACTGTCTAAAAATAAATTAATAAATAAGTGCCCCAAAAAATTATCTTTATTATAAAAACAGCATGAACACACTAGCACGCACAACAACAGCCTTACTAAATCTGCCTCACTGTCAAATGCTGCACCCAAATGAAACCACTTCATCTACAGATGGTAGAGCGTCTCAAGGTTGTCCTCTCAGCTGAAGGACCTCCACCGCTCTCAATTCTGATCAAATAAACATTGTTTACTGGAGGGATGCTGGAAGTCGGCAAGGTTAAAAGTTTGTTTCCCCACCAGTAATGAAAGATTATGAGTGATAAAAAAAATGCAAGGACTGAGATAAAGCTGGCAGAATCCACAGCTTCTAACAGAGAGGTGGATGAACTATAATGATGTGGATTACCGTCACTTTCAAGCTCACCTAGGCCAAGAGACCGCACTAAACTGTTTCCAGTACTTGAGAAAACATGGACTGGTTTTGTTTGCAGGTCCTGCGAGCACAGTTTCTTCGTATGATGTGGTGTTTCAGTGCGTGGCAATCGAGGCAGTTTCAATGTCTGACACCATTTTTCCAAGACATCCGCTCCCAAGAAGAGTTGTTTCTAGAACTTACTAGAATTGACAAGTAAATTTGATGAAGCCAGTGGTGTGTAAAGGTGCACTGACTCTGTTCTACATCCCCTGCAATGCTGCTGCTTAATCACCTCGTCCCAGCAGTTTTCAAGTGTCAAAGGGGATTTGAACACTTCCTTTGGTCTATATTCCACTTTGAAGCACAAATCTCATACTAGTTTTCTATGACAGCAAAGAAAAGGAGAGAATCCCGGCACAATATACACACACAATGAGGCTATTCTAAATAAACTATCAGGAGCAGGTGCTCCTCTTGCCTGGAAACAGCAATAAAATTTACTCTATTATTTTTTATAAAGTTTAACAACAAAAGATGCTGTCTGAAAAAAAGAAAAACGACAACAACGGAGTTACGGAGTTTATGGAGTTTATGAAGGGTTAAAAAACGAACCTCCAAGATGTATTTCTGTAAGGACTGGATGTCATTCAGCGCCTCTGGGTCCTGGTGGATTACTACCACCTCCTTGAGAGGGTACTGAAACACACACACACACACATATTACAACTGGTAAATAGTTAGCCGTGGAACATTAAAACGATAATGCAATATGTTGTGATACTTCCTGATGTGAGATACTAGCGATACACTTGTCCCAGGTACTGATATTTGACTTGACATTTGATTTGACTGACAACACGCCATATAACAATGCCAAATAAACTGCATCTCACATACCAGTACCAATGATGGAATAAAGGTGATGACTTACTTTAACAGGCAGTGTCTTTCTGTCTCGGATCACTCTGCCCAGCTCAATCACGGACTGCATCTGAGAGACTGCGCTCTCAATGCGCTTGTCAATCAAACTCTCTCTGTAACACACACACAAAAAATGGTTAATCATCACCATATCACTGTACTAAGTTAGTGCTATTTTTTGTATAACCACAAAACTCAGTAGCTGGTTTGGTAAGACTAGAAGAACAGTAAAGAAGTTTTGCTGCGTCAGAGTTGAACCAAAACTCTAAAACTGTAATTAGCCTAATTAACATCAGGGCTCAGTTAAGAGAAGGCCATCATTATAGAATCTCAGTGAAAACCATCCACATCCTCTGGCTATTGCTTATGCACAACATCAAAATGCTCCTCCATTTCAGAGGGGGAATATTAAAGTGGCACAGAATTAGTGCCACTCATCTGAATGAACGTCTGGGTTAACAAACATCAGCACCACAGTTCCTGTCAGGAACATCTAACGAGGTACACTGTGACTTCCACCTCAGATTTCTGATTAGCACTGTGCAGTCACTGATAATGACACATAATGACACAATAATGCTATTAGCACCTGTCTGCAGGTATGCAGACTGTAGGTGGGTGGATGGGTGGATGTGTGTGTGTGTGTGTGTGTGCCCATGCCTGCCGGTGAGACTTTTCATTTATTCATGCTCTGTGCTTCTGTATGTGTGCACAGAACTCCAAGGTAAAACTGGAGTAGAAAGGACACTTGGGACAGCCAATCATTTAATGAGTGGATTGAGGAGTGACTGTTCCTGCCGCCTGATTGGTGGCTGACCTTTAGGAGAGGGTGAAGTAGTCCCATTCGAGAGTGGGAAGGACAAGCAGTTAATAAAGCAGCCAGGCTGAGTACTGCCTAGGTGACAGGGGAGATTATGTGGACCATTTTCTTTTCCTTATTTAAAATCAAAAGGGGCATTTGATCATGCTTTTGCTTATTATACTTTCAGAGGATGACAAGATTAAGCTGAGACAATTATGAATTCCTCCCAGGCAGTACAAGATCCATCAGCTTCAAAAGTATGTTTTGCTGTAGATATTCAAATGAAAGGAAAGTGAATCATTCAAAGGTCCTATTTGTCGAGTATCCAAGGTCTAAGTTTTATGTGATCTATCCTATTAATGTCCACTTTTTCTGAGGAGCTATCACAAACAAATATAACATAACTGAGAAAAAATAATAAGGTAAATGGTACTGATGATAGCCCCTGCCAATCACTCCTTCTCGTACTCTTCAAAAAGAGGAAGTACCCATAATATCCGTATGTGAAGATGTCAACACTGTACCACTCTCAGAGTAGAATAAAATGATGATGGAACCATGAGCTGATTTTTAGCAAAGATAGCACTAAATTTACAAAATAACACAAACACTGGAATGGGGGTCGGGTTGCCCAAGGATTTAAAATTACTTGCTTTCAAACATATCTGATGACTTGATTGATGTTGAAGACTGAATTTGTACACTGCTATGGAAAATGCCTCATTTGTAATTCACTTTTATCAAGCTAAAACAAAGAGCCATGAATTGCATTTGACACACACAGACTAAATCTGCTCAGAAAACACTGAAAAGTGTATCTTAGGTTCCAGAAACAAAACAAAACAAAACAAATACATATCTACTAGAGAAAAAAAACCCAAACAGCACAGTTAATCTTGAATTTGACAGTTTTGATGGCTTCTCTGAGCAGACAAGCTGGACTTATGAAGCAGGCTGATACAGGCAACACCTCATATGCATACATGAGAGAAGAAGCATACATGAGAGCCCGCTGACTACTGTGTGCTGAGAAAGAGACAAAAAGGAAGTTTTTTCAGAAACTTCTGAGAGCTTCAAAACTGCTCTATGCTGAGGAGTTAAGAGAGTGAGGGGCTTGGGGTGAACTAAGGTCGCACACCCTGGGTGAACCTGATTAGACTCTGGATAAACAGTGGATATCCTACGGGAAATGGGGCTAATGCAAGCTTTTTTCCTGTTTGTTGTTTTCTCGTTGTTTGAGCTGCAGGGTAGCCAAGTAGTTTGAGAGACTGTTATTCAACTAGACGACCCTGGTTAAGCCTCCCTGGTCGGCAGGCAAGTGTTCCTGAATGAGATTCTGAATCCCTATCAACTCTGTTGCCGACCCTGAGCTCTGACCTTTCTGTGGAGCGGAAGAAAGAAGGGGAATTTCCCTACAGAGATAAATTCAGTATCCCATTATGACATCATTATGTTAATTACAGTGGCATAAAGCTGTTGATGCCCCTAGATTTAAGGCATTATTGAAAGGGGATGTTCCCAACCTGACGTGGGGCAGCATGAGATAGTGGATGCTGCTGACGTCCTTCTCCTCAATGGAGGCGGGGTCGACAAGGTGACGCAGGTTCTGGTACATCATCTCTGTGATGAAGGGAGTGAAAGGAGCCTGAAGGAGGTAAGGAAGAGAGAAGGGACGAATGGAAGATGAAGGGATGGAGAAGCGGGGGAGAGAAAAAAAACAGTAAGAGAGAAAGCAATAGAGTGCAGGAAAAGACAGAAAATCAGCACACAAAACACCTGTTCTCAGCTGGTAAAGTGGCTGAAGTTACAATTTTGTCAGACTGAAGTTACATTTACAGTCACAATGAAGTGAGAAATGCCTTTGCCAAGCCTGTTAGATAATTTTATATGCCAGAATATTCTCTTACTAATGAATGCCAAAGAATTTAGAAAGTTATAATACTAAATATTGAGGTTGTTTTTTTTTTTTGGTATTTCCAAATGCTATGACTTCTACATTCTGGAAAACAGACAGACATCAAGCTGAACCAATAACAAATATTTTGGCTAATAAAAACATCAAATACAACAGACTCGTTGTTTTTAAGTGATCCCCCATTGGTATAGACCTTTGAAAAATGCCCCTTGGTATCATATCCCACCCCAACAACCTGTTTCAACAGGAAATACATTAAAGAAGCGAGAGGCTCCTAAAATGTTGATTTTTTTTTTTTTTTTTTTAGATATTCTCTGCTATTTCAACACAACCTGTTTTGTACAGCTAATTGTTATGGATTAAGCTACCAGACCACCTGCCCCTCACCTTGCATTCAAACATCTTCAAGTCAGTCTGTCATAAATAAAAAATCCTACTGCTCATGTTTTATCCATGGACATGCACAAACTCACACACAAACACCATCTACCTGTTCTTACTCGCATACACAAGTAAAACCTCACAACAAATTGCCAAATTGCTCCCATACACAATCTTACTTTCCCATTCTCTTTCCCTCTCTCCCTCTCTCTCTCACACACACAGAAACAGCATGACTCACCATCAGCCTGCACATGGAGAAGAGAACGCTGAAGAGGGTTTCCAGCGCCCACAGGCAGTCCTCAGTGCCACTCTCTCCCTGCAAAGTTCACAAACACGC